>VDFB02058242.1:5742151-5861693 GCA_007258455.2 Sequoia sempervirens
TAATGATGATGTCTTTGAATAGTTATCAAATATATCCAAGCCAGTGCTAAAGTATGAAAAATGTTGATAGGATTAATCAAGTACCATATATGATTCAAGTACAAGAATCATGGATGTATGGTGACAATTGGACTAATGGGAATCTAATAGTGATGTGGAGGATGCCAAAAATAAATGATAACTAGGTCAAATATGTGAACTCATGAATATTTGTAGAATTTTTCACTATAAAAGATTATGTAGAAAAGGTAAGAGAAAGATCTAAAGATTGAGAGACAATAGGGTTGATTTGATGACTAGCATCAAATAAAATACCAATGTCCTCAACAATTTCATCCAAATGTACAATGTGGGATTCTAAAATAATGATGATATGTGTGGTATAAATTCATCCCAATGTGGTAGATATATAAAAATGATATCTATGTCCTAATGCATAGAATAACTAGAAGCCATGGAGATATCAACTCTATATTCAAATGCAGCGTTAGGTGATGGAAAAGAATTGACTTTGAACAAGAATTTGAGAAGAGGATGCAAGACATGAAAAAAATGCATCCCCATGCTAATTTCTCCCATAATATATACATTTTAGTTTTCAATTTGTATACATGGTCTAATGATGAGAAAGGTCAACATAGATTTGCAGGTTTTCCCCCACAAAAGGAGGTGCAAGATAAATTACAATGTTATAAAGTTTAGATGCCTAAATTGACTTCAAGTTCCCTATTTGGGTTCACTTTCTAGAGTTTCCATTGGAATATTGGAATGGAAATATTTTTATTATCATTTCCAATTCTTTTGGGAAATTTTGTGCTACTGAATGTATCACCAAACCAAAGAAGTGTGGTGTTTTCCATATTTTTCATGCTCGTGGAGAAGAACAAGGTGCTTCCCACTCAATTTACCTTATCTTTCAAATATGGTGGTTGGGTGTAGAAAATTGAATTTGAAAGCTCTCCTATTATTTGCAATGCTTGTGGTAAATTGGGTCATGCTACTACTACTTGTTTGGCCAATAAGGAACATCGGATCGTCTAGAAAAGGAATAAATACCTTCTATTATTGAGAAGTATTCTTCTTCTTGCATGGAGGAGCAAATGGTGGAATATAGGGGAAAATATCCTATAGATAATTCCACTTCTATTAAAGAAACAAGGTTGCATGATGGATCTGCTAGTGTCGTTATGGATTCCTCCTTGTAACAAGAAAAAGAGATTGGTAGAGAAATATATTGGATGTAAGGTTAACCAACAATCTTTAGACCATTTCTTTAAACCACCCCAATTTTAATTTTAATTTTAGTTGTCTCATTGTAGTTCCTTTGATTTTGTTTTCAGTTATATCATTGTAGTTCCTCTTGGTTGTTCCTTGTTGTTTCATTGCGTGCAAAGCTCTATCTTTCTCTTTGTACAAGATTCTGGGCCCTTTCAAAAATCTACTTACCTAATCAAAAATATTATATTTACTTTCATATTTGGTGGCATATCATCCAACCCTCTTTCTCAAATTTTTAAATCTATTAGTTTAAAGTCATATAGTGAAGTTATTTTTTTGTACATAAGCAATCCGACCTCCATAATTCAAGTTTTATAAAGATTTGGCAAGCCTTCCCATTTAACAAAATACATTTAATATTCCCTAAACCTTGTAGCAACTAATTTTATACCCACCACTCATTTAATATATTCCTTATTTAGTGAGTTCTTGGTCCATTTGTTGTCTTCCTCATCACATTGATCATCATTTGTCTAATCATCATTCATCCCAACATAATATGAATTGAAGTCAACTACATTAAAAATAGGACTAATGCCCAAATCCTTAGGAAGGTCAATCAAATAAGAATTATCATTTATCCTCTACAAAATCTATAACATCTCAACTAACTTGTGAACCTATTGGAAAATCAATTAAGTCTATAATTATTTTAGGAATTAAACCATACATGATTTGAATATCAAATTTACCTCAATAAGTTTACCAAAATCCTATTCACTACCTCTGCCTCTATTTGACCATCATTTTGGGGGTGGTGTGCTAAACTATATTACAACCCATAGTCCAGTTTCTTTCACAACATTCTCCAAAGGTGGGTTAAAATTTAATGTGCCTATTACTAGTTATGGTTTAAGGAATATCATGCAGTGACACTAATTCCCTAAAGAACAAATGTGTAACTTGAATTGTATTGTTTGCCTCTAGCAAGGTATGAAATACATCATTTTAGAAAAGTAATATATTATTACAAAAATTGAATAATGTCCTCTTTGGGCTCATGACAACCCCAAGACAAAATCCATGGAAATATGAATCCATGGTTCATTTGGCTTAAGTGAAGGTATAATTTCATTACCCCTTCCTTCAATAATTACAATTAATATTCTAAAGTAATTGTAAACTTTTTTATTACTAAGATGTAATTAAAAATTAAAAATTTAATAATAATTAATAAATAATTATAATTATTTTTTAAATAAATAAATGATAATGATAATAAAAATAAAATATTAATATTTTTTATTAAGGTAAGTTGGGTTTTTAGAGGGCCCAAACCGTGTTACAAAAGTGTCATGACTCCTTTTATTAAAATTATAAAATTTTATAATTGTAAACAAGTGCCACATAGTGGTGAGTACTTGCCTATTTACTATTGCAATAATTATATTTGTTGGTAATCGATAAATTATTTGTGGAATAATAATTTTAATAGTTTGAAATAATAGATTTTTGTAAGTCATATGTATTGTATTGTAATCACATAATGTGTAACGCCCCGTCGTGTGAACCCCAAAGGACATTAACACAATAATTACAACAATTTTTTTTTTTTAAATGCACATAACATACATGTAATTCACATCCAGTCATAACATGAATTTCATTTAAATAGATTCATTAACACATACATCCCTTGGGGTACACGAAGAGTCATTACGTGACTTAGATCCATACAACATCAATAAAGAATAAAATCCAAAGATATAATCATTAACAATAAATATAACACATACATGAAAAATTCATTGATAAGAAGCCATCTGCACATAAATACAACATATGCATGATTAACATAACACATTGAAGAACAACTACCATGGTCAATATCCACACCAAGTTTAACATTTCATTACAGTACAATGTTTAAGAAGTACAATGATACAAAAGTGTTTCCAATCATGAACGGAAACCATACAACAAGATAACATGATACAAATAGTTAGAGAAATACAAGTATCAAAATTGGCTTCAAGACAGATACAACTTTGAAGTCGCTGCAACGGCACCAATCCGCACCTCTCGATCCTCGACTGGGGACCCAATGGGGTGCTTAGCACGTTCCACCCGACCATGTGAGTCCGAAGACCCACCCCCCGTGCTAGGAGCTAACAAGAAAGAGACCTCAACCAAGAACATCCAACAAAGAACCACAAGACTCAGCATCATACAAAAGTATCATAACACTCAGGAATTACAATGACATAATCAACCACATCCAAGAGTCATAAATCTCATCACATAAATCAAAGCAATAACCAACAAACAAATAACCAAAGGATGATCATTAATCGACACGATAACATCATATCACGCACTATAAGAGTACAAGGTTAAAAACCCAAACATCAACAAGATATTAAATACAATGTACCACAAAATACACCAAAGATCATTTAGGGTAAAACCATAAATCAATTCAAAACAACTATGTTTCATCAATTCAAGACAAAGAACCACTTCCGTAGGGATTTCCAAAGAAGCAACATAATAAGGGAGTGTTAGAGGAGAGTGTCATCGCGATGGCTTACATGGATTATCCAGATTCACTACTAACGCTAGCCACTCCATCGGACACGAATTATCCAGACTAAAACCGAGCGCTAGGAGCCGCCTCCATCTATGGTTATCCAGACTACCTATTTCAAGGCGCCGCCCCATAGGGTTGCTCATGCGGATCCGTTACCCTTCGCGAAGACAAGGCAACGAACATGCCAACCACGGCCTTCTCAATCCCTTTTAGTCTGTGGTAGCACTCAAAGGCGGAAGAGGCATCAATTATCTTTTTAATGTGATTCTACCCACCCCCTAGTTAATTATTTAAATTATCACTTATTAATTTCACTCTAACGAGGGCTATCCTGGCGCCCCTTTGTGCGCCGACCAACCACTTAGAGCCACTCCCACTCTAGACACTCAAAACATAAAATACCAAATCCAAGGGTTGTACAACATAACAAGTACAGTAGATCACAACAGAGAAGCATGCAAGGCATCACCCATCTTGCCATAAATACATAATCAAAATCTCAACGATTCATGTACAACCCTTTTCAAAAACATGAAACCAAAACACTTGCCACAACAAAGGCACATAAAAGGAGGAACACTAACCAATAGTAAAATAAACCTCTGGAAGATTCCCATAAAGTTACACTAGGGTTTCCCCATGAAAATATGACAACAATAAAAGCAAAACCTTGAAGAACTATTTTCAATTCAATTATGATGAGAGAATACATCAAAATAAGATCAACAACTCCCTTAAACAACATCAACAACCTCAATACGAACTAAATCGGACATCCAAGGGAAACCTCTATTTTCTCCTCTCGGAATACCCATTACTCAAAGAACTTTTCAATTGACTCATTAACAACTCAAGCAGAACCATCAATCATGACAAAGATAACATTAACCAATTTTCCACTTAGGTAAAGAACAAAAGAACACATACTGGTTCCCAACAAATAGCAACATAAATAAAATGAGAGAAAAACTCCAACTCAAAAATCAACTCAGGAAAAGTCACATTGAAAGAATCCATAAAACCACACATTCTAATAATATATCCATTCATTCAATAAGAAGTAACTTGAAACATTTTTAAAAGAACATTAGTTTAAAGATCAATCATTTCCAACATTTAAGGATATCACAATATTGCGAAGTGAAAATAAAATCTAATGGTTTAAGTCGTAAGACACTATTCACAAGTATACTCTTTCAAACACAATTATATTCCCATTTACACATTATAACAACAATCTCCCTTTGAAGATCAACCCACTCAAACCAACAATTTGATCCTAATATCAATCACAAGTATTTTCTAGAACTATTCTTATAGAAATCCCACAAAACAACTATTAAAAGAATATGAGGGAAATTGACTTAGAAAGGATCATCTAATTTTATTCATTTACATAAACCCTTTGTTTAACTAAATATAATTAATCAAAACATTTATCGAATCAACAATCATTCACTAGCCTTTGTCGTAATACCCAACTATTTAAAGTTTTCAAATTTATTTACTTCCATTTATCTTATAAATCAATTCTCCCACCTAAATAGAAATAATCCTTATCGCCAATATTATCTACATACAAAACTCTACTTTTCATTATTTCTAAGTTAACTATCCCACTTGAAATTAATCAAATTGAGAATAAACTAATCTATCAATGTTACCCAAATTATTAACATAAGGAAAATCTCTCTCTAATCACTTTACTAACCTACTCAATAACATAATACCTAACTTAACTACCTAATAATTCTAATTTTCTAACTCCTATAATTAAATCATTTTCTGAACATAAACACATTAATCACAAAGTCTTAAGGAATAATTCCATACAAGGAAACCATCAACACATCAACCTTTAAGAACACTATCTTAAAACACTTACAATGAACAGGCCATTGAGACATCTCCATAAATATCCCAAAAATAACACCCATCTTAAAACAATTAAATAACACTTAACTAGTAATCACAACACTTTGTTTAAAACACATTTAAACACACATTATAACCATAAAGACCTTCCTTTAATTTAAGCATTATTTCAACATTTTTACCACTTATTTTAATATATCCACTTAATTTAAATTAAGAGAGTATTTACTACAAATAATTATATTTAAAATAACTATATCATTTATAAGATAACCAACTCCACCAAGTTTAATACAAATTCTAATTGTAACTTTAAAATATAATACTAAGATGACAATTCTATAATTTACAACTTTATTATAATACTATGGTGATGGCACTAATAAATTATTTCACATAGTAGTTTGATAAATAATTATTATTCACAGACTCATTAGATAACAAAAAAAAAAGTAATTAAAACCATTTAACATTTTAATCAGTATCATCTAAATTAATTAACCTATGAACCTGGGATTTATCCTCACATAAAAATAACTTTATCATTTAACCTTCCAGTAAAAGAAACTACGTAAATGTAGAATCACTTATCTCCTTTAGTGAACCCTAAAACTTAATTAACTATATAAATCGATTTACTTTAACTAAACACAGTTCATTTATCTACAACAAAATTAAATACCTATTTCAATAATGTTTATTCGGTTAAAATCCTTTGTTAAATAATATTTTACTAAACAACCTAGATAAATAGCCATTTTCACTTTAATTATTTACCCAATTCTTTTATTTTCTAAAGCAAATTCAATACTTTATTTACAAATCAACTATCTAATTTAAAATTCTTTATCACCTTTTATTACTTCACTTACCATAAAATAAAATTACACTCGATTCATATTTTACTTTTACACCACGATAAAATCATAAACAAAACAATTAAAGAAATTATTCATGTTTTATAAACATATTATATAAATACGAACCATTTTCTTTTGAATAATACTCATCATACAAATCTACTTATATATTGAAATATCCTCATAAATTCTAAATATAAAAGACTACCTTCACTCAAATCTTTTAACCTAATTATGTATCTATACTTGTTTATATAACCATACGCATATAAAAGAATAATAATCAAAAAAGGTATAAATTCAAAATAAATAAAAAGTCACTCATATATGCAGTTGGGAATTCAAATGCCATAACTGAGACAGGTTGACAAAGAAATCAGAGAGGCTATTTAATTCTGTACAATGTTTCAACTCTAATTGTTGTAACAGTGACAGGCTGCCAAGGGTTTCAGAGGAACTATTTAATTTACTACACTTTTGCAAGTCCAACGTTGCAGCTGTGATAATTTTGCCTACAGTTTTGGGGAGATTGCAAATACGTGACTTATGCGCAGGAGAAATAATATTAGATTTATTAAAACAATAAATCTTTATAGGTTAAAATTAGATTAACCTTTAACTTGTTAAGTTAATTTTATTTTCTTTATATCACAACTTAACTATGACTCTCAATGGATGGTAATTATTATCATTATTACTCAAATTTTATTTAAATTTATTTTATTTTATTTTCTTCTGTTTTGACATCAATTTTGTAAACATAAATTTATGTTGATTTTATTAACTGTTCTACTCGGTGGCACTAGTTTACAAATCACTAGGGTTTCTACACAATTACAAACTAGGGTTGGTATTAAAAGCACATACAATAAAGCTTTTACTATATTATACGTATATAAAAATAATAATTATAATGTGCACCTTGTAATGGTAGGATGCTCGTGTGCAGGCAGAGGGGATATGCAAAAATTGAATTATCTATGTTGGAAGGATTCCGTGTTGAATTGTTTACAGCCAATCTCTGAACCGCTTCAACAAAAATTTTATTAAAGAAATTATATGGAAACAATCTGTACAAATTCAATGATTACACACTAAAATCTTTACATTCAATTGACAGAATAACATCCACAAATGCACTTATTATTTATTTCAAGCTTTGCTTTAAATCAAAAGAATAATCTACTTTAATGAAAACTCATCAAGCCTCTAGTTTAAATAGAATATTTATGAAGTCCTAAAATTATTCATAAAATAATTTGCACAAAGTAAAATATAGGTCACAGAGGTAAAAAGAGAACAACACCAATTTACGTGAAAAACTCCAACTGGAAAAAAAACCACTCCAAAATATCCGCAACTTATTTTTATTGATCATCAATGAAAAAAAATACCTTTCCTCGATCCCTTCCAGACAAGAGCAGTAATTTATTGAGGTTGAAGGATGGATCAGCCAGCAATTACGCCTAAAATTTTTGCCGCATCTTCAAACCCTTCGTCAGTGTAGAATTCCCCTAAATTTTTTTCTTGCCTCCTCTTAAAGAAAATACCAAATTCTCCGTTCAACCGCCCTAACTCCTCTTTCTCCTCCGTAAAAGATTTTCAAAAAAAATAACTAATTTTTATTTACCCACTTTAATTAATCATTACTTTATATATTTATTTATTTAATTTCAACCAATAACTTCTTTTGTTTTAAATTACTTCCACTTAACTCTAAATTTTAACTAAAACAAATTTTCATAAATATTTAACTTTTAATTAAAATATAATTGAATAAATATTTTTACCGTAATTTATTTAAACTTAAGTTTAATTTTAATATTTAATCCTCTTTAATATTTTATCACTTTTAAATTTATTAATTGAATTTAATCATTAAATGATAATTACCTTTCCTCATTTAATCTGATTATTTTAAATAACTAACTCCCAACGATAATTAAATTGACGTTATTATTGAATCTAATTATTTATTTAATTCCAAATGAAACACGTAACCTTATAATTAAATTAATTTTATTAATCAAATCCAAACATATTATTAATGTTACCTCATAACCTTAAAATTAAATTAAATAATAAAATCACCACATCATCATGACATTATTTTGTTGTAACTTCCCACCGTAGGAACCTCCCAAAGGACAATAACACAATAATTACAGCACAAATTTTTTTTTTTAAATAAACATAACATACATGTAATACACATAAGTCATAACATGAGTTTCAATTAAATAGATTCATTAACACATAAATCCCTTGGGGTACACGAAGAGTCATTACGTGACTTAGATCCATACAACATCAATAAAGAATAGAATCCAAAGATATAAAGTAAACAATAACAAATATAATACATACATGAAAATTCATTGATAAGAAGTCATCTGTAAACATAAATACAACATAACACATTGAATAACAACTACCATGGCCAATATCCACACCAAGTTTCACATTTCATTACAGTACAATGTTCAAAAAGTACAATGATGTAAAAGTGTTCCCAAACATAAATGGAAACCATACACAAGATACCATGATACAAATGAATAGATGAATACTAACATCAAAACTGGCTCCAAGACAAGTACCACTCTGGAGTCGCTGCAACGGCACCAATCTGCACCTCTCGATCCTCGACTGGGGACCCAATGGGGTGCTTGGCACGTTCCACCCGACCATGTGAGTCCGAAGACCCACCCCCCGTGCTAGGAGCTAACAAGAAAGAGACCTCAACCAAGAACATCCAACAAAGAACCACAAGACTCAGCGTCATACAAAAGTATCATAACACTCAGGAAATACGATGACATAATCAACCACATCCAAGAGTCATAAATCTCACCACAAAAATCAAAGCAATAACCAGCAAGCAAATAACCAAAGGATGATCATTAATCAACACGATAACATCATATCACAGTACCATAAGAGTACAAGGTTAAAACCCAAACATCAACAAGATTAAATACAATACCACAAAATACACCAAAGATCAATTAGGGTAAAACCATAAATCAATTCAAAACAACTATGTTTCATCAATTCAAGACAAAGAACCACTTCCAGAGGATTTCCAAGGAAGCAACATAATAAGGAGTGTTAGAGGAGAGTGTCATCGCATGGCTTACATGGATTATCCAGACTACTACTAACGCAAGGCACCGCCTCCGTCTACTGACGAATTATTCAGACTAAAACCGAGCGCTAGGAGCCGCCTCCATCTATGGTTATCCAGACTACCTATTTCAAGGCGCCGCCCCATAGGGTTGCTCATGCGGATCCGTTACCCTTCGCGAAGACAAGGCAACGAACATGCCAACCACGGCCTTCTCAATCCCCTTTAGTCTGTGGTAGCACTCAAAGGTGGAAGAGGCATCAATTATCTTTTTAGTGTGATTCTACCCACCCCCTAGTTAATTATTTAAATTATCACTTATTAATTTTACTCTAACGAGGGCTATCCTGGCGCCCCTTTGTGCGCCGACCACCCACTTAGAGCCACTCCCACTCTAGACACTCAAAACATAAAAAACCAAATCCAAGGGTTGTACAACATAACAAGTACAGTAGATCACAACAGAGAAGCATGCAAGGCATCACCCATCTTGCCATAAATACATAATCAAAATCTCAACGATTCATGTACAACCCTTTCAAAAACATGAATCCAAAACACTTGCCACAACAAGGGCACATAAAAGGAGGAACATTAACCAATAGTAAAATAAACCTCTGGAAGATTCTCATAAAGTTACACTAGGGTTTCCCATGAAAATCTGACAGCAATAAAAACAAAACCTTGAAGAACTATTTTCAATTCAATTATGATGAGAGAATACATCAAAATAAGATCAACAACTCCCTTAAACAACATCAACAACTTCAATACGAACTAAATCGGACATCCAAGGGAAACCTCTATTTTCTCCTCTCGGAATACCCATAATTCAAAGAGCTTTTCCATTTGACTCATTAACAACTCAAGCAGAACCACCAATCATGACAAAGATAACATTAACCAATTTGCCACTTAGGTAAAGAACAAAAGAACACATACTAGTTCCCAACGAATAGCAACATAAATAAAATGAGAGAAAAACTCCAACTCAAAAATCAACTTAGGAAAAGTCACATTGAAAGAATCCATAAAACCACACATTCTAATAATATATCCATTCATTCAATAAGAAGTAACTTGAAACATTTTAAAAAGAATATTAGTTTAAAGATCAATCATTTCCAACATTTAAGGATAGCACAATATTACGAAGTGAAAATAAAATCTAATGGTTTAAGTCGTAAGACACTATTCACAAGTATACTCTTTCAAACACAATTATATTCCCAACAATCTCCCTTTGAAGATCAACCCACTCAAACCAACAATTTGATCCTAATATCAATCACAAGTATTTTCTAGAACTGTTCTTATAGAAATCCCACAAAACGACTATTAAAAGAATATGAGGGAAATTGACTTAGAAAGGATCATCTAATTTTATTCATTTACATAAACCCTTTGTTTAACTAAATATAATTAATCAAAACATTTATCGAATCAACAATCATTCACTAGCCTTTGTCGTAATACCCAACTATTTAAAGTTTTCAATTTTATTTACTTCCATTTATCTTATAAATCAATTCTCCCACCTAAACAGAAATAATCCTTATCGCCAATATTATCTACATACAAAACTCTACTTTTCATTATTTCTAAGTTAACTATCCCACTTGAAATTAATCAAATTGAGAATAAACTAATCTATCAATGTTACCCAAATTATTAACATAAAGAAACTCTCTCTCTAATTACTTTACTAACCTACTCAATAACATAATACCTAACTTAACTACCTAATAATTCTAATTTTCTAACTCCTATAATTAAATCATTTTCTGAACATAAACACATTAATCACAAAGTCTTAAGGAATAATTCCATACAAGGAAACCATCAACACATCAACCTTTAAGAACACTATCTTAAAACACTTACAATGAACAGGCCATTGAGACATCTCCATAAATATCCCAAAAATAACACCCATCTTAAAACAATTAAATAACACTTAACTAGTAATCACAACACTTTGTTTAAAACACATTTACTCACACATTATAACCATAAAGACCTTCCTTTAATTTAAGCATTATTTCAACATTTTTACCACTTATTTTAATATATCCACTTAATTTAAATTAAGAGAGTATTTACTACAAATAATTATATTTAAAATAACTATATCATTTATAAGATAACCAACTCCACCAAGTTTAATACAAATTCTAATTGTAACTTTAAAATATAATACTAAGATGACAATTCTATAATTTACAACTTTATTATAATACTATGGTGATGGCACTAATAAATTATTTCACATAGTAGTTTGATAAATAATTATTATTCACAGACTCATTAGATAACAAAAAAAAAGTAATTAAAACCATTTAACATTTTAATCAGTATCATCTAAATTAATTAACCTATGAACCTGGGATTTATCCTCACATAAAAATAACTTTATCATTTAACCTTCCAGTAAAAGAAACTACGTAAATGTAGAATCACTTATCTCCTTTAGTGAACCCTAAAACTTAATTAACTATATAAATCGATTTACTTTAACTAAACACAGTTCATTTATCTACAACAAAATTAAATACCTATTTCAATAATGTTTATTCGGTTAAAATCCTTTGTTAAATAATATTTTACTAAACAACCTAGCGAAATAGCCATTTTCACTTTAATTATTTACCCAATTCTTTTATTTTCTAAAGCAAATTCAATACTTTATTTACAAATCAACTATCTAATTTAAAATTCTTTATCACCTTTTATTACTTCACTTACCATAAAATAAAATTACACTCGATTCATATTTTACTTTTACACCACGATAAAATCATAAACAAAACAATTAAAGAAATTATTCATGTTTTATAAACATATTATATAAATACGAACCATTTTCTTTTGAATAATACTCATCATACAAATCTACTTATATATTGAAATATCCTCATAAATTCTAAATATAAAAGACTACCTTCACTCAAATCTTTTAACCTAATTATGTATCTATACTTGTTTATATAACCATACGCATATAAAAGAATAATAATCAAAAAGGTATAAATTCAAAATAAATAAAAAGTCACTCATATATGCAGTTGGGAATTCAAATGCCATAACTCAGACAGGTTGACAAAGAAATCAGAGAGGCTATTTAATTCTGGACAATGTTTCAACTCTAATTGTTGTAACAGTGACAGGCTGCCAAGGGTTTCAGAGGAACTATTTAATTTACTACACTTTTGCAAGTCCAACGTTGCAGCTGTGATAATTTTGCCTATAGTTTTGGGGAGATTGCAAATACGTGACTTATGCGCAGGAGAAATAATATTAGATTTATTAAAACAATAAATCTTTATAGGTTAAAATTAGATTAATCTTTAACTTGTTAAGTTAATTTTATTTTCTTGATATCACAACTTAACTATGACTCTCAATGGATGGTAATTATTATCATTATTACTCAAATTTTATTTAAATTTATTTTATTTTATTTTCTTCTGTTTTGACATCAATTTATGTAAACATAAATTTATGTTGATTTTATTAACTGTTCTACTTGGTGGCACTAGTTTACAAATCACTAGGGTTTCTACACAATTACGAACTAGGGTTGGTATTAAAAGCACATACAATAAAGCTTTTACTAGATTATACGTATATAAAAATAATAATTATAATGTGCACCTTGTAATGGTAGGATGCTCGTGTGCAGGCAGAGGGGATATGCAAAAATTGAATTATCTGTGTTGGAAGGATTCCATGTTGAATTGTTTACAACCAATCTCTGAACCGCTTCAACAAAATTTTTATTAAAGAAATTATATGGAAACAATCTGTACAAATTCAATGATTACACACTAAAATCTTTACATTCAATTGATAGAATAACATCCACAAATGCACTTATTATTTATTTCAAGCTTTGCTTTAAATCAAAAGAATAATCTACTTTAATGAAAACTCATCAAGCCTCTAGTTTAAATAGAATATTTATGAAGTCCTAAAATTATTCATAAAATAATTTGCACAAGGTAAAAAGATAGGTCACAGAGGTAAAAAGAGAACAACACCAATTTACGTGAAAAACTCCAACTGGAAAAAAAAACCACTCCAAAATATCCGCAACTTATTTTTATTGATCATCAATGAAAAAAAATACCTTTCCTCGATCCCTTCCAGACAAGAGCAGTAATTTATTGAGGTTGAAGGATGGATCAGCCAGCAATTACGCCTAAAACTTTTGCCGCATCTTCAAACCCTTCGTCAGTGTAGAATTCCCCTAAATTTTTTCTTGCCTCCTCTTAAAGAAAATACCAAATTCTCCGTTCAACCGCCCTAACTCCTCTTTCTCCTCCGTAAAAGATTTTCAAAAAAAATAACTAATTTTTATTTACCCACTTTAATTAATCATTACTTTATATATTTATTTATTTAATTTCAACCAATAACTTCTTTTGTTTTAAATTACTTCCACTTAACTCTAAATTTTAACTAAAACAAATTTTCATAAATATTTAACTTTTAATTAAAATATAATTGAATAAATATTTTTACCGTAATTTATTTAAACTTAAGTTTAATTTTAATATTTAATCCTCTTTAATATTTTATCACTTTTAAATTTATTAATTGAATTTAATCATTAAATGATAATTACCTTTCCTCATTTAATCTGATTATTTATTTAATTCCAAATGAAACACGTAACCTTATAATTAAATTAATTTTATTAATCAAATCCAAACATATTATTAATGTTACCTCATAACCTTAAAATTAAATTAAATAATAAAATCACCACATCATCATGACATTACCAACAACAACTTACTTAACATCAACGACGACCGAAACAGAGGGCACTACACGTCCTCTAGAGTGATCGTCATCTCACCAGTAGGAAGGTGGAATGTAAAGGTGTCTACATCCCAGTGCTCAGCTAGAGCCATCAACATCACATCATGGTACCTCATGTGGGGCATGAGGTACAACCAATATATCCCAACAACCTGTAAGTGCTTTGTATCCTCTACTGAAAGTGTAGGGGCTAGGTCTCTAAAAAAGCTAAGCTGCTTCCCACCCAAACACTGACATGAATGGGTAGGTACCTATTAATACAACAAAAATATACCCTATAAGCAATCTCAAATCTGTAAATTTTACATTCTTCATCATAAAAGTGTGCTAAATTCCCTTTAGTGTGCTTTCCTAAAGGCCCTAGACACTTTAGAACCCTTTTGGGACACTTTGCGAAGAAATGGGACACTTTGCGAACAAAAGGGACACTTTGTGAACAAATGGGACACTTCGTGAAAAAGGGGACACTTTGTGAAATTTTTTCCAGGATCTTAAATTAATCTAGAAATACATAAAAATCATCAAATAACTGAGTAATGACTAAGCAAAGGTCACATAATCAACTCACCTCATGCTGAAGCTCGCTGCACGCCACCCGGTCTTCTAGCATGTCCAGTCTCATAGGCTCGTAGCCCCATCTACTCGACACCTTTTACTATTCTCTTGTCACTCTCAAGCTACAAGAAGGTAAAATGACAGTTATAATTTACTTCACTTTTAACTCTTATGTATGTTTGAAACTAGGATTTTTACTATATTAGAGTTAAAAAAGTTCTTTTTATTCAAAACAACATAACGGGTGCTAGTGAGCTCCATTTTCAACATCGTTTGTTGCATTGGAATTGTGATTCTACACCCGACATCGTCAATCATTTATCATTATGTGGCATGGTACTTGGATATGTTCTACGATATGATTTTCCTTATTCGACATAGCTAGATTGCTACCTTGATTCCACCTTCATAAAGAAAGCGAAATCAAGGGGGGCATACATCTACCCTCGAATTTGATTTCTAGAATTTGCATAAGAGGATTTTTGGACAACTAACGAATTCGTGTTGCAGGATGTAGTTCCTAATGTTGTTTTTTTGCAAATAACTACACTAGGGGCTTCATTCTCCCACCTTCTGAATGAGTATCCTTTTATGAAATAAAGTGTACTGTTTAGAGTCCTTTAGCTTGCACATGCATGTAGAGTCATATGGGTGCTAATGTGGGGGCTAAATGTAGCATAGAAAATTGTATAATCTTGAAGAAAGAGGAAATTTCATGCTTAATTTGGACCTATTTTGGGTACCCTTGCATTAATCACTCCTTAAACTTACCATTTATAGGCCCCTAAGACCCATTATTTTGGACCTTGAGGCTTATTCCACTCAAAAATCATCTAAATCTTGACAAATAGCACTTAAATTAGTCAAATTTTAAAAAACCACTTCAAAATACCTTAAGTGGGACCCATTAGCCACCTTGGGCGAATGAGTACCCTCTGGTAGGACTAAGTCACCCAGGGTGGCGAATTAGTCCCTTTTGGGGGATTTTTCAATTTTGAGTGGGAAAATCACCGACCTAATTAAAATTTCTGATGGATGTCAACCTTTGAGGTCTAAATAATATTCAATTAAGTATTTATGCCTATAAATATAAGTTTTAGGTCATTTTTCACATCATCTAGTCATTTTTAACAAACAAATTCAAAAGTCAAGTGTTGAATATCTTTCACAAGAAGATTCATAAGTCTATCTACAAAAAAGTTGAAGCTTTAAGACATCATTCAAGGGTTTTTTGCAAGTCTTCAATCTCACTTTTTGTCCAAAGTATTGCATTGTTTATGGTTGATCATGGATGCTTATGGAGAATCATGAAGAATTCTAGGTTGGGGAGATGCAACTAGCCATCAAGCCAAGCCTAAGGACTTATTTTCTAAGTGATTCCATCTTCCATTTTCTCTCTATCTTTAGCCTAAAGAAGGTTTTCATGTCATTAAGATTCCTTTAGAGTGATTTAGGGTCTCTTAAAGTGAGTCTTGCATTATTAAAAAATTCATCCATGCATCCTATTCTTGCATGTTAGAATAGGGATTACATCTTGCTTCAAATTTCCTAGTCTTAGATGCACTTAGGGCTAGGATTTTGCTCCATATTTCATTCTCTTTCAAGGTTTAAATAACAAACTAGGGGTTTGACTGAGGAAAAACCCCCATTAGAAATAAAATTATATTATGTTTTACAGGTGTTTTCACAGAGTCAGATCCGTGTTTCAATCTGGGAACGAAGTGCAAGTGTTGTAGTATAAATTTGTAATTTCAATTTTTGGAAAAGTGGAAAAGGACTAAGTCGCTATCAGTGGCGTATGAGTCCCACTAGAGGTATTTTCCATATCAGTTTGCAGATTCCAGTACTCATTTCCCTTAAATTGCTTTATGGGTTGAAACCCTTATTTGGGACTAAGTCGCGTAGCTTGGCGTATGTGTCCCAGTTGGCCAGAAAATCAGATTTTCCAAAATTTTAGAGATATTTATAGTCTTCACTTTGTCCTTTGTGAATTTCCAGGTGCACTCTTTCTATTTTGCTTCTCCATCTTGTTCTATATTGCATTCAATCTATCTTTTTGCATATCATAGTGTGTTTTCAAACATTTTACATTTTCTTAGTTTTGCTTTAATAATCAATCTCTTTTATCAATCAATTGCATCTAGGACATTCCCCTTAGACATATTTCAATCATGCATTGGAATATCAAGGGAATATTCTTGAGTGAGCCATCAAGGTTTTTGGATACCTCTCTCCTTTTAGGTGCAAAACCCTAGAAGTGTAAGAGAGTCCCCCATTCTAAAAATCTATGGTTCATTTTTGGGTATGTATTTCTCGTTTCTAGAAGGTTTCTGGTGTATTATTTGGTCCTATATGGTTTCGTGGTGTTATCTTTTTAGTTTCGTGGAGTTGTGTTGAGTTTTGTGAAGATTGGAGTTGTTTCATGCATCTATTGGTAGCCTTGTTTTTGATTCGTGAATAATCAGATTGGATACTATTATAACAAAATGTTATGGATGGTTTATAATGTTTATTTTTGGTCCTTTTTTATTCTAATATGTTTACACTTCATTTTGGTGCATTTATGATAAGTATCGGAAAGTTTCATTGGGCCTAGAGCACTGAATGGTGGTTTAATCTATGGTGCTTGATATAAAATTTATAGTGATGTATATTGTTTATATATGGATGGTTATGTATTATTTTATGATGGATTATGATTCTCTCTTAAGTAATTGATGGTATTTTTGTATGTTCTCTTCATTTTTGTTCAGTTCCATTGAGTTTTGTGGGGATTTGTTGCATTCATAGTTCATTGGGATAGCCAATTTGTGAGACTTGATGGATTAGTTTGTGTTCCTGTTATAATCATGTTTATGGACCGCAATGTCTTGTGTTTCAGAAGTTCTTAATTCCTTGGGTATTCCTCCATGGCCTCTTGGTTATTTCGTGTGTTTCTTTGATGGTTTCAGGGTGATATGTGCATCTATGGTAGACTAGGGTCAGATTATTGTATATGCATAGATGTTACTATTATTGAATATATGTGGATTATTGGGAATTAGATTCTGATGTATGTTGATGTTGTATCCATGTGTTATTGTTTTAGAACCTTGGGTTAGATAGGCTCATATCTTACCCATGTGAGTATGGCTTGTAAGTTCTGAGATGATCCTTGTCTGAGTTCTATCCCTTGCATTCCTTGTATGATAACTCTTGGTTTTAGGTAGTTTCCATTCCTTGGTTCCTTGTGTGTTTGAGGGCCTTATATCTATCTCCTAGCATGGGGGGTGGTACTTCGGGTTCCACATGGTCAGGTGGTTGCCTATCTCCATCGAGTATTCATCTCCTGGTTCGAGTGTGTGGATGGATTCGAGTGTCTTCATGTGATGATTCTTCTAGTGCTTGTTGCTCATGCTTTGGATCCTATATTTCAAGAGTAGATTATGTATTGGATTATATAGTTGCATATGAGTTTTGGATTGCTCCTAGTTAGAGGATAATGCATTAAGATGTAATAGGAGGATAATGATGATAGTTGGTTATCTAGGATTATTGATTATGTTCCTTTCATGTGCTCTTGTGGTATCAACATCTTCTCATTTGAATGAATGTTAATCTTAGGCACTTGAGTTGGTTAAGGAATGAACTTTAGATCCTAAATCTTAAATGGGATGTATGATTTATAAGATATGCTTCTTAAAGAATGTTTCACTCTTATGAATTAGGACAATCATTTATAGAAAAAGTAATAATTGGAATGAGTAGATGGTTAATTGCTATAGGAATATTCTTTATGCGGAATATTTTAGCTATATTTCTTATTGGTGCATGTTATAAAGGAATGATAGTTTATCTTGTTGAGTAATAGAAAACTATGTTAAGGCAATATGTAGTGATGCATATCATATTGATCTTCACTTTTGAATTATTCTTCTTACATTCTTCATGGCTATGTTGGTATCATCATTATTCCTTATAGTAAATATAGTAAGGCAACGTGATGTGATTAATTGGTGGTGGTATGGTGTTACTAATTCATGTGTGGACAATGTCATTTATGTATCTTTTGTCTATGTCATACTACATACTGGTGTTAATGAACTTACCTTAGAGTGAATGTAACATTGTACTTTGATGTAATAAAAAAGGGTATTTGGTTAGTTTTGTATGGAGTAGGAGTTAGTATAGGATGACAAATGAGTAAATGTTATCTCATTCTTTATTAAGATAATATAGGAGTGTATCATGATGCACCTAAGTCCTAGAAAAGTAACTATAAGATGTTCATTTCATTTAGTAATTAATTAAATATTTTTCTATTGTACTTAAATGTTAAATGTTTAGCTATCTTCGTCTAATAGGCTGAAAGAGAAAAGAAATGTAACCCTTTCTTGTGATGGATGTTGTTAGTAACAACATTGGGGAACCTAGGAGGACTTAGGACTAGAATGTAAATGACAAGTTCTATTATCGTCCACTACTGCTTTATGAGTTGTCGATGGTTTACTTCATTGTGAATGATATTAGTAAATTTAGTTTGTATGTTCATAGGAAAGCTGATCATTATGTTGAGTAATGTTAGTTAAGGATAATCATGGTTCTTAACAATGTTATTGTTTTGTTTTGTTTTTTTTTAAATCCATGTCTTTTGTATTTTTTTTTTCTTTGTTGTCCTCTGGGTTCCCTGGCAGGACATTACACCTAGTATCAGAGCCAAGCTTGCAGCACTGGGATCTCTAGTTAATGTTGTCGCCCATGACTAGTTATAGTAACTTTCCCTATGCATGTGCGGGTTCAGATTAATTAGCTGACAAGTTGGCATGTGGATTTCTTTTGTTTGACTAAATGTGCATTAGGATAAGATGTTATTTTGCATAGTTAGGTTACTTATGTTGTTCAGTGCACTTTGATAATGTTAAGAATATACATGTAAAAGGGTAGTTAGAATAGACTAAAGAAGAGTATATAGGTAGTTTATAAATGAGTTATTGTCTATCTTTTGTGATTGCTATAATGCATTTGGAAGTAAATTTATGTGATTAAGCTTTGTAGTACATGATGTGATATGTTTTATTAGAAAGGGCTATTTTTGTGGAATAAATAAGATGCTAGTGCATAGAACTAGGTTTTTATTTTGAGAAATTATGATGAAAATATTGGTATTTGAACATCTTGTTTGCTATGTGTAGTTGAAACCTATGATGTAATGTCTTTCTCTTTTCCTACTATTGTATAAATAGAAAAGATTTATGCATTGGATGTCTTGCATGTTGGATTGTTATGAGGGGTTAACATTTGAAGTAATTAAGCTTAGGTATGGGATAGGGATGGTTGAATAGGCATAATCACTATGTAAAGATTTAGTGTTATGTGTACTGGCTTGGGATAAAGTTTGAGGGAATGTGAGATTGTGTTTTGGGAACAAATATGTGAATCCTTTTTGTTCTGTGAAAATTTGAATAACTTGTGATGAAGTAAGAGTTATTTGTGTTTAGGAAAGACCTACATGAAGTAATAAGAGTTAAGTAGAGGATCATTATTTTTCTTTTGCGAATATAGAACTTGTGTATAATTTTTTGAACTATGGATGCATGAATGTTGATGTGAAAGTATTAATGATTCTTGGATGCATTTAGAAATCCATAGTGCTTATGTAAAATTCTTATCGTGTGGAAGAAAAGTTAGTTTGCATATGCATATGTTATGAGGATAGAATGTTATACCGAATGAATAAAAGTGAATGTGAATTTGTTAAGTGGAGTTGTTAAGTGATCCTAATGATCTTGACATTGACATTTAGCATCATGTGATATATGGAAAAGAGTATAGTGAAAGAAAAATTGATAAAGGGTTATGGATAATATGTAATGATATGAATCACATTGGTTATGGAAATAAATGTACTTATGGAATTGTGTATGTAATTGTACCCCCTTGTAAATGTGAGAAACCAGTAACTATGCATTGGTTGAGTGTTGCGAATACCCTGCACTTTCTTTGTGTGCCCATGGGATGGTGATACTGTGTACCCATCCATGGGGAATATGTTGTATTTTTTTTTTGGTGTGGGATTAACCATACCATTATGTGTGCTTGTATGTTTGTTACTAGATTAAGGGCCAACCCATGTGTGGTTGGAATTTATATATAAGAGTAGCCAAAAGATAGTTTCACATATTCTTTTCTTTTGGTTCTCTAGTCCATCAATTCGTGAAGGGGTAGTAGTAGCCAAAAAGTTCCTTGGGCGGGGTGTGCAGCGTACACATATTGCAACACAGAGTGGTCTTAGTTCAACCAATCTTGAGGAAAGTACTCACTACTTCCCCTTATGATGGATCAGGGTACTTGATCCATATATGCTAGCCTAATCCCCAAAGTTCTTGAGCATATTGATGGTATTTCTTGGATTATCATCTACCTTGTCTTCACGAAAGGTATGATATGCAACATGAGTTGTTAGTTGGGGGCCGGGGTCTAGGGTGAGAGGGACCTATATGGATAACCCAACTGGAACTATGTGATGACATGTGTTTCCAGTTGGGGACCGGGGTCTAGAGTGAGAGGGACCTGCATGGACAACCCAAGTGAGACCATGTAGCCCATGTATATGTATATTTTGAGTTCTAGCATATGGAGTGAGGTTTGTTACCCATGTTAAGATAGATTCTGTATCTGCACATGTTCCGACATGATGTAATAGGTAGGATTCCACACCCCACTAATGTTTTGACACAGTGTTGGTGATGATGCCGTGTTGCTGATGGTAGCGAGTTGGGCTCGAGGACATGATGCCATGTGCATAGACGTGTGAAGGTGCACTATGAGATTGTGTTATGATAGCCTACTTGTGTGAGGAGCATAATGGGGTCTCACACACTTGTAGAGGGATACTCATGTTTTCTTTCAATAGTGTTTGGGTTAGTTAGCATATGGGTATGTCCTAGCCATGTATACCTCTAGCTACGACGAGTACCTGTGTGTGCCTTCTCCATGAGGTATCGCTATGTGGGGCGTGTTTTGCATGAGCCTACTTTCGTAGAGCCACAAACACATTGCCATGTGGCATACGACCAATATGTGCCTTCTTTGGCTGGCATATGACCATGCCACACTGCGATGCGATGTGAGATGGGGGTCAAGGTGCACATCCCAGGTGTGCAACCAAGTTGTGCGTGGGCCACTTGGCTAGCCCATGCTGTGTGATGATGCGATGCAGGGTGTAGCCGAGGAGTACACTTTGAGCCATGTGGATGGCGTGCTCACTTCATACCACATGAGGTCTACAACTATAGCCTGAAATTGTTCCCTCCTTCCTCGTTTGGTGGCTGGTATCTAGTCACATAGTGTTGTACAGTGCAATTTTGAAGATTGTGTATTTTCTTTATGGTATTGATAATTTTCTATTGACTGTGAGGGACGACATTTTGTTTATGTTTGATTGTGATGGTTTAGCCACACCTTGTGATCTTATTTGCATGTAGCCCTCATGGTTACATTTGATTTAGTATTTAAATTGTGCATATTTCTTGCTTTATTGTTGAAATTGAATTTTTATTTGATATTTCTTTATGACTTTGGTGGCTAAACTAGTTTATCCTTATTGTTTTCGATGTCAGCCATGTGTCGTATTGTGATTCCTCTCCAAGGATGTATGAGGTAGACTTGGTGAGTGTATACAAGGAAGCAGACACAGGGAACCTTGAGGATGGGGGTATGTGAAGCTGTAATATAGTTAGGACCCACTACCCACCTATGTGTGATGACTATCTGTTAGAGGCTAACCACCTTATACAAAAAGAGGTAGGTCATTTTGGTCTTGTTTGGATGGTCTCACCATGTGTGTGTGGCCTAACACCATCAAGCCACTGAGTGTGAGGTATGGATCATGTGAGATGGATATTGGGTCTTGGCTCATGGATTATGTATCATGGATTAGTATGTTGCTTTCTGGTGTCTAGATGGACCCTTGTGTAGCCTTGTGTTGTGCACTTCTTGGTTATGTGATTGTGTATGTATGTGTTAGATGTATATTTCTTATATTTTGTTGCATATTGATGTAAAATATGGATAACCATGCTATCTTAAATGTGAGTGTATAATGATTTTGTGGTATTAAATGGAGTGGGTGTTACTGAAAATCGTAAATTTTAATTTGAAATATGTTTATGAAACATGAGATGGTGTGTTTTTTTGAATATCAAGTAATCATTTGATGTGTTTTCCTTGTATGAGATTATGGAGATGTTTGTATTGGGAATGGAAAATTGAGTTAATCAGAGTACCTGCTATATTTATTATCTTACTATAAGAGATATATCAATTTTTAAATAAATTTGGTAAGGAAAATATTACTTTCAAATGTGTAGCCAGATAGTGATTTTAATTGTAATGATTCAGAAAGAGGATGCACATCAATTATAGAGTGATAAATCTTGGGACTAATGTGTTTATGTTTCCATTTTTAGCCTTGCAACTTCTAGGAGTAAGACAAGTTTTAGGGGGGGAGGATGTAATACCCCTCCAGGTTGAGCACTACTAACAAGTATTATGACATTGAACCCTAGTTTAGTGATGGAATTAATTATAGTCCTAATTAATTCTTAAGATGTGTCTTTTTTTCTAGGAGTGTGATACTCTAATGTTGGATGTTACTGTATACACCTAAAAATGGTCAAGACAGTTAATTAATTAAATACTAGTTATTTAATTAATATTCCATCTACGTATAAATAAATTCTGAATTTATTTATATAGTTCACATCCTTTAATTCTTCAAATCTAAAATCATATTCTTCTAATTTTATTAAATAAACAAATTTCCATAAGCTTGTTTTATTTAATTAAGTTTCATTAACCTCAGATTAGGAATTCAAGCACATGTCTACAACTTTTTCATGCCACCTCATCAAAGTCACATGAAATTAAATAATTCTAATTTTTAATTAGAATTATCTTCAAACACATAGCTTATTCCTCACATGCTTCTTCAACAAACTTTCAAACAAATGGTCTTTCTTTCACACACTTGATTCCTCCATCCATTTGGCATGTTGTTTTTGGTCAAGGGAACACCTTCTTGATTCTCTTCATCTCCACCATTCATCCCTCTTGTTTCAATCTGAACCATCAATCGCTGCCACATTACAAGATACTTGGAAAAGCCTATAAATACAACCCTTTGGCATTGTATTTTGCATCCACATTTGAGTAGAGTTATCATGCAAGAATATTGTTTGAGCATTGGAGCATTTTGGAGTCTTATAGTTACATTTCATATCATGTTTTATTTCATAGTTACATCTTAGAATCACAGTTTGTTTCATAGTTGCATTTTATGTTTTATGTCATGCTTTGCATCATAGTTGCATTTTAGATTAGCATATTCATAGTTAGCATTTGAGCATATGCAGAATCATCCTAGCTTCATATCATAGCATTTACATTGTATAATCTAACATCATTATCCATTCATGATAATATCCATTATCATTTTCATCATATAGTTTCATGTAGGAATTTAATTGGTGTGCATGTTGAATATCAATCTCGTTTATCAAGTTTTCATTATAACAATCATAAGTGCACATATAAAAATCTGAGAGTCGATATGGTTTAATAAATCCTTGAGAATAGAGGACAATGAAACGTTCTTAAAAGATTTGTTTAACTACAAAATAGAGTAGTTTATTTGATTCAAATCTTTGATATAATTCATCACATTGGTGTTTGTATTGATTTACTAACTCTCCCAAATTTCACACACACATAAAATGGCACCCACCGTAGGGCAATACCCCATTTGTAACAATTTTCTAGAAAATTTCTTATAAACAGGCTGGACGTGACGTTTTAGCACAATTGTTAGTTCTTTCGGTGCATCCGACAAATCTTTCGATGCATACAACTTCTATTTCGGCGCATCGAACCAATCTTTCAGTGCATCCGAGGTCTGCTATGGTGCATACGATCAATATTTCGGTTCATAAATCAACTATTCTAGTGCATAGAGGGAGTATTTTAGCACATTCAATCTTTCCTTTAGCACATTCATCATTTCTTTTAGCGCATTCAGTAGTTCTTGTAGCACATACATGAGTTCTTTTAGCGCATAGAGTATCTATTTTAGCACATTGAAATAATCTTTTAGTGCATTTGATGACTGTTTTAGCGCATTTGGTTAAATTAAGAAAATTTTAAAGATCCGAGAACTAATTGGTGTTTTCTACTTGCAGGTACTTTTATATGCTAGTCAAAGAAAAATTTATCAAACTACTGATAATTTATGTAGGGGTTGGAGTTATTTGAATGCTTTCTTTTGCTTAATATAGACATCTAGCTTAATTAGAAAGGATAAAGAACACCATGTCTTTCGTGCTTGATGAATGGTAGGAATATGCTCTCCACTTAATTGGGTGACCAAAAAGCCAGACCCATTTGCTTTTGTTTTATCCTTAGAGGGATGCCTTGTGGGAAAAAGTAATCACCCAAGGGAATGACCCAACCGATAACATGCTAAAGCCAAGCGACTTCCAACCAGGATATAAATGTGGGTACTTGGGGAAAGTTCAAGTATCATGAGGATTGTTTTGACAAGAAGGACAACAATGGTCTCTTTTCACATGGATGATCCCCCATGAACGAAATGCTTATAATAGAACCCTTTGTTGTAGCAAGGCCAAAATCCTTATTCTATTTGTTGGTGCAAGAACGGTTGTTCTGAAGCTATCCCACATTCTTGCGGCTTTTAGTAGAGATGAGAAATATGCCATGGGAAATTCATGGGTATTGATGCTTGGCTGCCCTATAGAAGTGAGTGTCGTGGAGGGGAGCTAGTGGGGTCAAGCATCCAATCATCCACTATAAGTGTAGTTGGAGTAAAATCCAAGTGGGAATTCAACAAATATTGTCTTACACAGCCTTAAGTTGTAGATGCTTGATGTGTCTTTACCAATGTGTTTTTGAACCAATTTCAAACAAAAACATCACATGTTGAAAGTGAAAACCTTGATTCAAGAAAACATCCATTGAAACAACCAAGTCTCTAATTAGAAAATCCAAAAAAATTGAACAAATTTCCAAGAAACTGCATCATTTTCTAGTTTAGTGCATTCGCTGCATTTTCTAGCGCATCCATGAAATATTTTAGCACATACAACTTCTCTTATAGCATATCTGTGCAATTTTCCAGCGCATTCATCATCTGTTCTGGTGCATCCAGTCAATCTTATAGTGCATCTGTGCAATTTTCTAGCGCATTTACCCTCTGTTGTAGCACATTTGTACAATTTTCTGATGCATTCACCCTTTGTTCTAGCGCATTCAAACAATATTCTAGGGCATCTATACAATTTTTTGGCACATCCTTCCTCTATTTTAGCACATTTGTCAAATCTTTTAGCCTATCTGTCAAATATTTTAGCGCATCCATTAAATGCAAAACCGAAGAGTTAAACTTGTCCCCTATTTCATAGTTTGAACCAAAATTTAAAATCTTCTTCAAGTCTAGACTCATTCCTTAGGTACCATAGAGTCTAAACTTGTTAAAATCTACAAGTGGAATTATCCAACCTAAACCAAGATCTAACATCTCAAAGTGCAAACATTTTAGGATGTGCTATTAATTCTTTTCCTTCCATTTATTTGAGGCTTCCTTTGGGTACCAAACCTCTAGATTTGTTTTGGATTTCTCTTGTGGATAGGTTTAACTGCAAGTTGGCTAGTTGGAAAGGGGCCCTTTTGAGTCAAGCAGGTAAAGTTATGTTGCTAAAAGCATCTCTTCAGAATCTACCTGTTTATGCTCTAATTTTGTTTAAGATCCCTTCCAAGTTTGTTGAAATTATTGAAAAGATCCAAAAACACTTCCTTTGGTCTGCAGTTGAAGAGAAGAAGAGGATTCCGTTGGTTGCCTGGGAGAATGTGTGCAAACCCAAAAAGTATACCCGTGAATGGAATGCTATCTGGCATAGTAAATATTTGTGGGGTGTTGAATCCATCAGAGATTTTATTAGTTCTTAGAATCTCCCTATAGGCTCAACCCTTTGGAATAATGTCATTAATGCTAGGGATCTTGTTGGTAAAGGTGCGTTTTGGAAACTTGGAGATGGTAAAAAAATCTTGTTTTGGGAAGACCAGTGGATTGGAAATGAACCTCTATGCAATATCCCTATCTTTAGGAATCATATGGAGGAATGTAAAGCCAGTTATGGCACCTTGGTTGGGGACTATTAGAGGAATAATCAGTGGGTTGGTATCTCTACTATTAGTCTGAATCTTCGACCCCTGTAGTCTCTCCTTAACTCTGTGGTGCTCAGTTCTCAGGGCCAGGAGGACTCTCTTGTCTGGAAGTTTTCTTCTTTAGGGATTTATTCTATTTCTTCGGCAGTGGCCTCTTCTTGTTAGTCCTCCCCTTCCCCTATGTGGGAAAAGTCTTGGGTGCACAACCTTATTCCTAAAGTCAACATCTTTCTGTGGATCCTTCTTCAGAATAAAATGCTCACTAATGACAACCTTTGCAAGCATGGATTCTCTTTTCCCAACAGATGCTATCTTTGTTGTGCGGAGGCTGAAACTATTTCACATCTTTTTCTCCTCTGTCCTTTTGTCTATGAAATCTAGTGTAGGATTTTGCAATTGTGGGATCTCAACTAGGTTTTTCTTGGAACCATCTTGAATTTTTATAGCCAGTGGAAGGATCCTTCAAGCAACCAAGTGATGAATCTGGTTTGGAGATACATATTTCCCCACCTCGCTTGGGGTATTTGGAAAGAGAAAAATAATAGAATCTTCCAGGATTCGGCTCTTTCAGAGGAAATTGTCTTTGGTAAAATTATCAGGGCTGTGAGAGAGAATTTCAATATGCTCAATAGTAAATTCAAGTCTAAGGGAAAGGTCAACTACCAATATTATGAGCTCAGAGTTATTGAGGCTTGGAAAATTAATGTTGAGACTTCTTCTACTCCTAATTCCACTAAGGGGCCTAGAGATGGTATCCATTGGAACCTCCCTCCTCCTGGTTGGGTCAAAATCAACTTCGATGGGGTAGCCAAGGGTAATCCTGGGCCTGCCGGGTGTGGAGGAGTGATAAGGGATAAGAATGGGTGTTTTATTGTTGCAATTTCTCTCCCCTTGGGCACCCAGACTAACCACATGGCCGAAGCCATAGGGGCATTTCATGTTTTGAATCTTGCTCGTCAATTGAATCTTAAAAATGTGTGGCTTGAAGGGGATTCGAATAATATTATTCAATGTATAAAGGGCCTTCAAAAACCTTCATGGACTATAGATAATTGGATTAATCTCTCCAAGGGGATTATTAGTAACTTTGAGAATTGTTATATTTCCCATGCTTATAGGGAAATTAACACAGTGGCCAAATTTTTTGCCAACAAAGGAGTTCGGGCGATGGACAAGGTGATGTGGCAGAGGAGTGATGAGTTGGAGGCTGACATCACTACCTTAATTATGTATGACCAAATTCACGGGAAGGTGCAAATTCTCCCTACCGATGAATGATTGTGGAGTGTCATGTCATGTAGTCTCGAGATTGCTATTCAATTATTTCTCATTGATGGCCAAAGCTCAACATAATTATTTTCTATTTTGATATTTGGTGCTTCGCACACTTTGTGGGTATTTCATTGGCCAACTTATTTGGTGTTCTAGAACTTTATGAACAGGTCTGCAATTCTACCAACATGGGTGGTGGGAGTCGCAGGGTGGAGCCAGCAGATTGTGAGCAACTAAGAAATGAAACAAAGGTTTCAGAGATGCTACAGAAGGGCGGGATAACCATTTTCATTGAAAAAATCCATGGCTGGGATTCGAATATCACTAGGTTTTTTTCCAAAGAATGGAAGGATGGTGAGATTAATTTGTTTGGGAGAAAGGTTGTCATTAATGAGCAATTAATTGCTGAGGTTACGGGGCTTTCCATTGAGGGCATCAAGTTTTATAGGGACAGGAAGCTCTTTGACTAGGTTGTGCAAAAATTTCTGAAGACTGAGAAGGAAAAGGAGGACTTGTGAAGGACTACCAAAAGCTATTACAATTTTGTGAGAATTGTCTCGCATTGGAGGAAGGTGCTAAATGTGCTCATGGAGTACATTACCCTGGACGGTCGTTACACTAGGGTTTTTGGGTACCACTCGTGCTCCTTAACCATTTTTGGCATCAGGTTAGGGTTTCTTTCCCTTTCTATCTTGCTTCTTCTCTGAATGCCAGTCTGAAGAACTATAGTGGTAACCCAATTACACATTCTATTGTCCATGAGGGTCTGCTTGTTTTAATCCATGATCACTTTAAGGATATGCTGGCTTTGTCCCACTAGACTCCTTCTAGGGGAAAGGTAGCAATTAAGGGGAAAGATAATTCTAGTGATTCTCCCAAGAAGAAAGGAAAAAGGAAGGTTTCAAAGGATCCTTCGTATGATGTGAATGAGGAGGATTCGTAGACTACCCCTTCATCTGATTTGCAGATGACCCCTTCGCCTGATTTGCAGATGACCCCTTCGTCTAAGTATTCCAGTTACCTTGCCACTGATAGAGAGGATAGGCCTCATTTTCCCAAGGATCTCAAGGCAGAGGACCATTACTTTAAAGCTGAACGTGAACTTCCTACTAACATTCTTGCTATTGCTCATAATGGGTCTATGGATTTCTTTCAGTTAATCATATGGGTGTTTTTTGAGATTAAGGAACTTAAAATGAATTAGAGGGCTATGAACAACAAAATGGATAAGGTTGACAAGAATGGCACTAATAACAAAGAAAGTGTTAAGGCCACTGGTTTGTGGACTGTTGAAGAAAAGAAGTATATGGTGGAGTGCCTTAAGAAACTGTTGAGGATTTGTAACATTTTAAAAGTAACCATCAGGGAAAGATTTTTGATATGGAGGAAAAAATGAAGAACATAAAAGATTCTATCCATAAAGTGTTCGAGATGAGCCACAAAATTTTAAAATCAATGGCAAAGACCATGAATACAATGGTTGAAAATTTGGAAAATTCCTATCAGGTTAGAACGAAAGTGTATGTAGATGCTGGAAAAAGGAAAGCCAGGTGCAAGGTGGTGGGATGAGTAATAGAACCAGAGTGAACCTGAAGAGGAAAGATGACCAAGCCCTTGTGAATATTCAGGAAATTAAGAAAGCTGCTATAAACATGAACAAACTTGAGCAGGAGGTAGCGAAGATCCTCAGGTATTTGGCCTAGTTGTTGGACTTCTGGTGGTTTTTTGTTGGCTTTTGCTATGCTGCCCTGGGTTGTTAATTGTTCTCATCTTTGTTGGAAACTGCTTGTTTTTTGCTTGGGTTCGTTTAATGCTGTATCTTTCTCTTGTTGACTGTTAAGGGTTTCAGGTTCCCTTTAAAACTTGTTTGTTCCTTAATCAAAAACATCTCAAAGTGCCAAAATCATCAAACTTATCAAACCTTTGATTATTAAGCCTAGTTTCATCATCAGGATTTATCATCCTTTCATCATGAAACAAAGCTATATAGTCAAATCAAACTTAGTCTCATTAGAATTTTTCATTCTATTTGACTTAGTTGTAATCCTTGGTACTCTTTCAAACTTAGATCAAAGTTGAGTCAAAACTATAACACTTGTATTCCCATTCAAACAAGCTTACAAAAACAAAAACTCAAGGAAAAAGGACTTGAAAATCAAAACATTGAAGAGCCAAACCTTGGAACTCCAATCATTGAAATTCCAACCATTGAAACTCCAATCATTGAGACTCAAAACACTGAAACTCAAAATAGTGAAATGCAAAACACCATGGCGGAGGCTGAAGAGAATCCTTTCCATGGAATCAACAACACTGAAGGGGAAGAAATAACTGAGGAGGATATCCAACATGCTGAACAAGATCCAAACTTCCACAAATGCTTAGAAAATATTTTTGAAAGAAATGGAGAAAATTACCTCCTTATGCTAGCTAAACAAGGTGTCAAATTACCCGAGGACTTTGATGTGAATCAATTGAAAGCACCTCTCAAATAGCCTAAAAAAGAAACAAAACAAGTGTTTTCCCTAATTCATCAAATGAAGAACCTTCAACAATAACTTCTTGACATGCAAAGGGGACCATCAAAATGATATTTGATCCAAGACATTTGTCCATATCCTTTTGATCAAGATATCTATATAATTCCTTTTCCCAAACATTGTGAATTCCTGAAATATGGAAAATACAATGGGAAAACATATCCAATTGATCATGTGAGGGAATTAGAACCATGAGTCTTGAATTTTCTCATGAAGAAACTTATTTGATGAGGTTATTCCCAAGAAGTCTAGGTGGAAAATGCCTTGAATGGTTTTCAAAACTTGCACCACCCATCAAAACCTTTGAAGAATTGGTCAACAAATTCATCACCCAATATTCTTATAACATTCAACATGACATAACAATGAAGGACCTTTGTAACTTGAAACAGAAAAAGGGTGAATCATTCCTTGTGTTTTAGCAAAAATGGAGAAGGTTATTCGCAAGATATTCTTGTCCCATGCCTAAAAAAGAGAAGATGGAAATCTTTATCGATAACCTAAATGACGAGATGAGCTATAGGTTGGAATTGCAATGTCTACCCACATTCAAAAAATTGATTGAAAATGGGATTAAAATCGAAGAAGCTTTGGTAAAAAGGGGAGTTATAAAACTTTACAATGACAACATCACATCAAACTCCTCTAACAATTACAACAACACCGACAAACCAAAGTTTTGGCAACGAAACAAGAATGTGGGCAATAATGATGGTACAACTCAAACCAAAATACAAAACCTGTATTCAAATTGATAGCAGCGGCCACCAAAACTAATTAGAAAAAAAATCCACCCAATAACCAAAAAAACAACCAAAATGTCAATCAGAGCAACAATCAAGGTAATGCTGGATCAAAAACACCATCATATCGAACGTCCTCAAATCAAAGAAGGTTCACACCTTTAGGAAAATCATCAGAATCAACATTGAAGGAAATTCTCGAAGCTAAGGTCATAATATTACCAGAGGCAAGAAATTGGGAACCACAAGTTAAACCTCCATGGTGGAATGACGCTCATTTTTGTGACGTTCATCGCAACAAAGGACATAAAACCAACGATTGCATGCAATTGAACCACTTGATACAAGACTTGATTGACAAAAAGATGATATTTTTAGGACTCCAAACAAACAATGATCACGGGGCATTCAAGAATCCTCTACCCAAGTATGAAAAAGGGGAGTCTTCTTCTTCAAATACCAAAGGAAAAAACATAAACTATGTCTATGCCACCACTATTCTGCATATTGAGGTGGTTGATGATCAAACCCATGACAAATCAGATCTTATTGCAATTGATAACCCAAAAAATGATGACACCATTCAACATGAACAAAACATCATTACAATTGAAAATAATCACCATGATGTCGACACTACCTCACATCAAATCAATGACCTTGTGCCAATAAATTTGATCACCAACATAGTAGATAACAATCAAATCAATGCTATCAAAATCAAAGAGAAACAAGACAATTTTCTGATCAATGCGATCACAAGAGAACAAGCCAAGGTAACATTGAAAGGAGCTACCCCTTCCATGTCCAAAGCAAATACTACTATCCCTGCAACCCAATATAACATAGTTGATCAGTTGCAAAAAATACCTGCCTAAATATCTTTATTAGAACTTCTCAAGATTTCACCTGCTCACAAGGAACTCTTGGAACAAGCTCTAGTCGCCACCACGGTACCGAAAAATTTAGAGGTTTTCCAATTCCAAACTATGGTGGGACATTTGACTGCACCGCACTGCCTATGATTTTCAGAACATGATGATGTATCCATCACCCATCCACACAATGCTGCTCTTCACATTGAGGTCTTAATCCACAAACACCACGTTAAACATGTCCTAATAGATGGAGGAGTTGACTTGAATATCTGTACTTTGAAACTTGTCCATGCACTAGGCTATTCAGAAAATGCTATTGATCTTAGAAGGAAAATTATAATAAAAGCATTTGATGATGAGGAGAGATCTTCACAAGGGTTGATAGTGCTACCTATTCAAGTGGGACCAGTTGTTAGAGATATAGTATGCCAAGTGTTAGACAAAGAGTTAACATACAACATACTCTTGGGAAGGCCTTGGATTCATGACATGCAAGCATTGCCATCGACATATCACCAGTGTTTGAAGTTCCCTTTCAATGGGTAGGAAATCACTATTACAGCTTACTCAAACAACCCCCAATATTGTAACTCCCTCAAGACAACCTAAGAGGCTTTTTTACCACACAACAGGGAAGCTCCAACTCATGGTTCATCAAATGATGGGAAAAAACTAAATGCCTTGTCCAAGTGGGTTGAGAAAAAGGACTAATCAAAGGATAAAGGTATCGGTGATTCCACTCCCCCAAGTAAAGAAAATACATCAAATTCTTTGTCAAACCTGCTCAAGATAAAGGATCAATCAAAAGAAAAAGGTATCGATAATTCTACTCCACAAGATTAGGAAAGGAAACTTGAGTCCTTATTGAAACAAGTGGCCAAGATTCAATTGAAAGACAAAGGCATGGGGGAATACTCATTTGAGCAATCCTTATGTTTATCACAACTTTCCTCTTCTCCTAAATCAACGGGAAACCATCAACATCAAGACAACAATCATCACAACCCACCACACTATTTGATGGCACCTTTGTAAGAGCAGACACATTAGTGGATGAGTCAGATGACAAAGAGGTTTTAAATTGTTTATACAAAGATGAAAAATCATCACAAGCATCCACCTCAAGTGTGCAAACAAAGCAATACGACAAAGGAAATACAATCCTAGAAAAGATGGGATACGAGGGAAAAGGTCCTATTGGTAAAAGGAAAGAAGGCATCATAGAATCGATAAAACCTATCACAATGCAAGCTAAGGATAAAATAGGATTGGGGTATAAAGAAGAATTAAGAGAAGAAACGAGATAGCAAGTTGTTGAAAGCATCCTACAAGTACAAGTTAGTGATGATCATGAAACTGATTCAAATGAATATGAGTGGGATTCACTATCTAAAGAGTCTTGTCATGATAAGGAAATTGATGTGGTACAAAAGTATACACCCATACATGAGGAGGGTGAAAGTTTAGGTTATAGACCACTTGAAATAGGATCACAACATATTGATGACTCCAGTGAAGACGATCAAAATTGAAGCGAAATGAATTATTCAGAGGAGAGTTACCTTATAGACATTGACTTCACTATTGGGAAATCTGAAGAAATTACCATTAGGACCCTTACGACATCTGACCTTAACCAATCCATTGATCCCTTACCCCTAGTACATCCTGAACTCATAGATTGGGATCAAATTGAGCTGTCTGATATCCCCATCTTTTCAAATGATGAGGCCATTGTCAACTTCCTTTGTTTAGCCAATCCTGAAAGAGATTCCACCATTGAACATTGTAACGAAGCTTCCAACCAGAAGAGTGTCAATTTTTCTAGCTGCAAAATGAATAATATAGGGAATAGATCTGATGGTGAAAACCATTCAATGGTAGTATCAGATCTAGAAAAAGTAAAAATAAATACCGCATCCAATGGCGAAAACCTCTCTGAGGTGTTGAAGGATGGAATATTTGACACACTTCCCAAACACTTTTAGGAATGATCTAAAGTATTGGTTGAACCCACTCAGTCTATCAATATCGACAATGAACAAATAGTAAAGACTGTCCTTCTAGCAGAATCCTTGACAAATCAAGAAAAACTAAACTTCATCAAATTCTTCATAGAAAGACAAGTCAATTTTTCTTGGTCATATGCTGACATGCTAGGGATTGATCCAAAACTCATCATGCACCACTTATTACTACCAACAGGGGTAAAACTGGTCAAGAAAAAGTTAAGGAAAATGCATCCATATATTGCCATATTGGTAAAGGTAGAACTAGAGAAATTATTGGATGCAAGATTCATTAGACTAATTGACTATGCTGAGTGGATCTCCAACATTGTGCCTATTTCAAAACCAAAAAAGAGCATCAAGATATGCATAGATTTTAGGGATCTCAACAAGGCTTTCCCAAAAGATGACTTTCCCCTATCCAACATTGACATCATTGTGGACCTAACAATAGGGCATGGCATGTTGTCACTCATGGATGGTTTTTTCAGATATAATCAAATCAAAATTACACCTGAGGATCAAGATAAGACAACCTTCACATTTCTATGGGGAACCTTTTGTTGGAATGTCATGCCATTCAGGTTGAAGAACGCATGAGCAACTTATCAGTGTGCCATGATGACGATATTTCATGATATGATGCACACCTTCATGGAAGACTATGTGGATAATTTTTTAGCCAAATCATACACCAGAGAAGGACACCTAGAGATCCTAGATAATATCTTCACCAGACTGGAAAAGTTCAATGTACGATTGAACCCAAAGAAATGTGTGTTTGGGGTGACTTCAACCAAACTCTTGGGATATATAGTTTCAGAAAATGGCATTGAGGTAGATCCTACAAAGGTTAAAGCCATCATGGAGATGCTACCACCCAAGAACATTAGTTAGCTACAATCTGGAGATTTATCTCACAATTGGTAGACAAGACCCATCCTTTCACTCACTTGATACATAAGAATGTATCTTTTTGATGGGATGAGAAATGTGAAGGGGCCTTCAACCAATTAAAACAATATCTGATGAGTCCACTGAAATACCTCCTTAGCAAAGCTAATCTAACTGGAAGACTAGCCAAGTGGATCATGATGCTGAGTGAATTTGACATCCAATATGTTGATAGGAAGGAAATAAAAGGACAAGCAATCAAAGATCAGTTAGCTGAAGCACCATTGCAAAACAATCATCCAATGAACATTGAGTTTCCAGATGTTGATGTCCTAACAGTATCAACACAACAATGGGTCTTGTACTTTGATGGTTCTTATACACAACATGGATCAGGTGCAAGAATCTTGTTTATCTCACCACAAGGACATACCATTCCCAAATCCTATAGACTAAGGTTTCCTTGCACCAACAACACAATCGAATATGAAGCATTAATCATTGGAATCAAACTAGTAGTTGAGTGGAAGATCACAAAGTTATATGTCTATGGGGATTCACAAATGGTCATTAATCAGGTAAACGATGATTATCAAACAAAGGATGATAAGTTGATTCCCTATAAAAGAATGTTTGATGACTTCAAAAAGTACTTTGTGGAAATAAGATCTGAATAGATTCCCTAAAGCGACAAAAAAGTTGTTGATGCCATGGTGACCATTGCTTCTCTCTTACAGATTTCAGAGAAAAGAGTCCGTTATGAGTTCATGGTAGAACAGTTGTTCAACCCATCATATGACAACCTTGAATCCTAGGTCATCTACTATCTAGCTGAAGCCGACACCTCCATATACAAGAAGATTTATACTTACTTGAAAGACAATACCCTCCCACCTGACCTATTCTAAAATAAAAAAATGAAACTTCATTCGTTAAGCCGCCCAACATACCCTTATCGTGGATGTCCTTTATCAACAAGGTCTTGACGAAACTCTCCTCTGATGTGTGGAATGTGATGAGTCTGAAATGGATTTATGGGAAGTTCATGAAGGTGTTTGTGGAACTCATTCGAGTGGTTTAATGTTAGCCAAGAAACTCCTCCATTTGGGATATTATTGGCCGACTATGGAAAGGGATTATTTTTAGTTTGTTAAGAAATGCCAAAAGTGTTAGATTCATGACAATCTCATCCACACACCAACACAAGAACTTCAAAATTTTTCATCAACATGGCTCTTTTGTCAGTGGGGACTGGATCTCGTAGGGAAAATTCATCCATCTTCATCAAATGGACACAAGTTCATTATCACAACCACAAAGTATTTCACAAAGTGGATTGAATAAGTTCCCCTAACCACCATCATAGGAAAACAAATCTCGTCCTTCATCTTGAACTACATCATCTGTAGGTATGGAATCCCTCAATCCATCATCACTGACAATGGAAAACCTTTTAAAAATTAGGACGTTGAAGAAATTTGTGAGAGGTTTCACATCCAACATCAGTTTTCTACACCATACTATCCTCAAGGAAATGGACAAGCAAAGGCCTCAAACAAGACTATCCTAAAAATATTGAAGAAAACTGTCAATGATGCTGGACGTGACTAGCATGTTCAACTGAACCCTACTTTATGGGCATATAGAACCAATATCCACACCGTGATAGGAGCTACACCCTACACTCTAGTCTATGGATCAAAGGCCATTCTACCTATTGAGGTTGAACTACCATCACTCCAGGTGTCACTAAAAGGGATCATTTCTGATGAGGATTACATAGTGTCTAGGTTATAGGAATTGGAACTATTGGATGAGTGTCATCAACATGCAGCGGATCATTTGAAAGCATATCAACAGAGGATATCCAGAAGTTACAATCACAAAGTAAAGCCTAGAAAATTTCAAGTTGGTGACTTAGTCTTGAAAGAAAATCCCCATAATCAACAAGATCAAGAAAAGAAGGGGAAATTTGAACCAAATTGGCTAGGTCCCTTTGTCATTGCCTCAATCTTCAGATTAGGAGCATATCAACTATCCACACTAGAAGGGGATTTGTTTGATGAACCCCTCAATAGCCTGCATCAAAAGAAATTGTACACTTGAATCATCCAATGCATCAGAAAGAGTCTTGAAAAAATACAAAAACATCAAAAAATGTCCTAAAAAAATGGTTGCCTTGATGACAACCTGGAAAAAAGGCATCTTGGTAACAACAAAAAATATATAAAAAAAGATCAAAAAAATCAAAAATCAAAAATCAAAAAACAAAAAATATGAAAAAGTGCAATAAAAACAAGTAGTGAAAACCTGGAAAAAGGTGCTATTTGTGATAGGTTAGATTTTCCATCTATTTGAGCATGTTGACCATTTTACTTTTTCCATTCACTTTCACCATCAATCTGCCTATCATTGAAAATCCTCATGTCCATATCCTGGCATCGCGTTCGTGTCTCACCCTAGACTGGGGGAAAAATCATGAACTCACTAGGGGCAATAAACTTTGAGCTTGAATCAATAGAGAAACAATAGTAGGAAAAACACAACAAACATGATCATAGTGCAACCAAACCTTGAACATCAATCACTGCTAGAAACACATCAACCATCAAAATCAAAAAGCCAAATCAATCAAACCAAAATAAAACTTCAAATGGATTATGTTCCTTCTGAATCATGGGTTTATCACGTCAAACATAAATGTTAAATTGTTATACTTTAATTTTTGCTATCATATCGTTGGAGCACCTCGATGATGTATTGAACTAGAGGAGCTAGGAAGGAGTATAATTTTTCTTTGTCTGCTATCTGTGAGTTGATCATTATTACTGTGCAAATTGTCACAAGACGTGCTCTACAAAGTATCACTAATGACATTCCGAATTTAGATAGGAAAACGGTTAACTCTTGTCTGTTTATGCAAGCAATACTCAGGTCATCTTGATTTAATTATACTTAGATGCTTGTGTTAACTTGCACTATCAAACATCATGGAAGTAGTACTTAGGTCATCATGGTCTAAATATACCATCGATGCTTGTACTCACTTTCAAAATTTAAAGGCTCAATGATGATAAAAAGAATTACAAATTGGCTGTTACAAATGACAGCTTTTGAATATGAGATCTGCATGGTTAGAGTAGATTACATCCATGTTCACTTGCATTTGTATCTATAGGGTTTCCAAAGCTGCAACAATTTCACAACGATGTTATCTCTAACATTAATGGATTAAGTACACTTGACATTAACAAAAACACATCATTCTCATATAGAAAACATAGCAGTTGCATCATCATTTGCATAAAAAAAAAACATTATCACATCATTCATCCATCCATGCATCGCATCATAATATTTGCATCAAAAAACACAAAAAGACATGCAACACATCTCATTTACATAATCAAAATCATTTCATATAATTGCATTAGGAACGTGGTTCACTAAGCTTAAATGAGTGAGTCTCTTTAGATTTCCAAGAAAGTTGGGAAATATGTCAGGTTTTGTGAAGCTTAAGTTAACAAATAATCAATTGATGACGACCTTCCCACAACTCTTGGAAGTTGGATAGATTCACTCATTTAAGCTTAAGACCCTATAAGTTTCAAAGTATTACAAAATCAGTTAGGCATAATCATTTTCATCACATAATCATATCATACATCATTTACATAATCATTACATCCCATTATCATTACATCCATACATAATTAGTATAAACATCACATATCATCACATTGCATAATCAAATCCATCTCACATAGGATATATCATCATTGCATACATCACATAATCATAGATTATAATATAATCATAGATTATAATATAATCATAGATTATAATATAATCATATATTATAATATAATCATTGCATACATCACATAATCATCACATAAGTATCATCATTGCATAATCATAATGATCACCATCATACAATCATTTCATTTAACATTCATTCATTCATTTGCATCATTTATTTGCATCAGAAAAATACAAAAACATAAAATAAATCGCATGCATCATATAGACATCATTCATAAAACATCATAGAAAACACATCAGTTGCATCATCATTTACATCTATAACATATCATATCATCAGTTCCATATAGAACATCACAAATCATCATAAAGATAGAAATTAAATGCATCCATCATAATCACCATGATCATCATTGTATAACATCATATAGACACATAGATCATAATCATCACCGCATATCATATAACCTCAAAATCATAATGTCAAAGTGTACAAGGATATCCAAAGGTCTAAAGAGATACATCAATATAAAAAATGGCAGTGTATCATAAAGTTTGAAAACAAGAGGAACATCATCAATGTCTCAATTGAATAAAGAGGTGTATACATGTCCAAGTTACATCAGAAAATCATAACCGGAGCTATGTCATGCTCCCCCTAGATGGTTTTGGCATCACATGATTAGTACCTCCTCCACCTGATAGACCTGCACCAGGATCTCTCCTATCTCTAGGAGGCGGCTGCGTAACACCCACACTAACAATGCGAGACTAGGACCTACCAAACTGAGACTATGCAAAGCTCTCCCGCTGCTCTGGAGGAACTGCATCATGATATTGACCTCTATAAAACTTAGCCTCTTGTGTGGTGCGGCGAATCTCTCTAAAATAATTTGATGTCCCAACAGCCATGCAGCCTACTGTATCCTCTCAATGATGGCCTCGACCTACTCCACCTGCCATCTCAAAGCATCCCTTTCAACAGTCAATATGGTGATCTGTCCTTGTACCTGTCCTTGCACCTGTCCCTATACTTGTGCAAACTAGGCTTGTACTTGCTACACTTGCTGCCTAGTAGCATCCCTCTTAGCTTTCAGAGTCTGTACCTGTCCCTATGCTTGTATAAGTAGAGCCTGTACCTACTCTAGCTGACCCTATAAAGTCTCGACCTGTACCTAAAGTGCAACAATCTATGTCTGCTGCTGTGGTGAGGGTAGCCGAACCTCCACATGTCAAATCTTGTGATGCAATCTCATCTCACCAACATCTTTCCCTGGTCTTCTACCACCTCCATCATCACTCTCCTCATCATCACCATCATTTCTGCTATCGCCGTCATCACTACTCTCCTCCTCCTCCCCCTGCTGCTCCTCCTCACCTTGCTCCTCCTGCCTCCTCCTCCACTAACAATGGTGCTGGCTCATCTGGAATCGTAATCCATGGGAATGGGTGAGTGAAAATATACATGGCATACTCCTCAGATATTGCTGCATCAGTGATATCTGGATGCACCTCCCAAATGATGGCCTATAACCCCTAAAAGTGCTGCAACGCTGCATCACAAGACAACACTAGCCCCCACTCTGTAGCATCCTATTGTCGTCGGGCATAATGGGCCACTCCCTAGGGCATACCATGTACCCGGCCATACTGTCTCAGTACTCTTAGCAGCATGAATCTCTTGATGATAAAATGGGTCTGGCCAATCAAATAAATTGGCTGACACAAGAATGACATCTTTGTGTCATCCTTTGGCCACTGCTTGCAATCAACATATGGCCACCATACCACTGACTCTAAATCATCCAGCGTCCTCCTCCAATACTCCAACTTTCCCAACCTAGGTTGAGCAAGTCGAATAGTGTAAATATGAACATATGGCCTCAATGTTGGCCACTATCTGTCTCCCATTGGCCGACTGACTGCAATATGCTCCTAGGCCCAGACCTGGAGCAATGTGACATCCACTGATAAAATCACCCCATGCAGATAAACCACCTAGTGAAAATCATGATACATATGTGCGAGCATACAACAACCCCATGCATATTGAGTGCCGTGAAAAATCATGCTCTCTGAGATCCTGCCCCATCCAACTAAGAGTCCCTTTGACCTGCGGTCAGAACAAAGGAATCCTCCAATGAACCCAGCTAACACATAAGGAAAAGTGGTGTAAGCATCTACCATCTCCCTCCAGGGAATCTCGTAACCATTGATAGTATCATCCTGAAATACTCTCTGCAGCGCATCGGTCCCACCCTGCTCATGTGCATAATAGAGAACAAGCTCTCCAACCACCGGAATCCGTAGAATCTGATATACATCCTCAAGATTCATTGTGATCTCACCAGTGGGAAAATGGAAGGTGTTATCCTCACTGTGCCACCTCTCAGCTAAGGTTGTCAACAACCCCCTGTTAAACTTGACTTGGGGTATATTGATGAGAGATGACAACCCACATCGCACAATAATAACTATCTTAGGCTGCGTCAGATGATGAATCAACTCCCATGTCCTCGGGAACCTCTCTCTAATTTGAAGACTAGTCAATGGTTCCTATCATCACAAAATCACAAATCAGTCAATCAATTAACCAAAATCAATCAGTCAATCAATCAATCAAAATCAATCAACCTATTAATCTAATCAGCTCTAGTGAGACATTAATCAAATCTCATGAGCATCAATCTATCATTCAACCTCTCCTATCATGAGGTTTATTAGATCAATCAATTCAACCTCACCTATCATGAGGTTTATAAAATCAATCAATTTTAACCTTGTCTATCATGAGGTTTATCAAATCAATCAATTTGAACCTTGCCTATCATGAGGTTTATCCAATCAATCAATGCACCTCACCTATCATGAGGTTCATCAATCAATTCAGCTTCGCCTATCATGAGGTTTATCAGATCAATCAACCTAGAATTGATCCTCGCCTATCATGAGGTCAATTATCATCACCCTATCATTGAATCTCACCAATCATAAGATCAATGAACATCTAACCTATCAACATCATCAATCATCAAATCATAGACTTTCGCGATCAAACATCATCAAAATTAAGGAGTCTCAACAAGAAAGTCATCAAATTTTCCCAATGCGCTAAAACTGTGCTTCTATGTGCTAAAAGACTCGATGCGTTAGAGAAATTCATCAATGTGCCAGAATAGAGGTTCTATGCGCCAAAACACTAGATGCACCATTTCATTTGCTCAATGCACCAAAACAGGGCTCCAATGCACCAAAGTATCCTATGTGCTAGCTCATCTCATAAATACGCTAATCTAACCTATGCACTATTTCGGTGCTTTTATGCACTAATTCAGACAACCTATGCACTACATCATTCAATGTGCTAGTTCATCTAACCTATGTGCTACATCGCTATCCCTATGCGCTAGACTAGTCTATGCGCTATAACAGACCATGTATGTGCCATTGTGGCGACCTATGCGCTAAAATAATTCAAAAAAAAAATTCAAAAAAAAAAAAGCGGGAAATTAATTACATGAAATACGAGGTAATTTTTGGGGTACTCATAGGAGGTTCATACGCTATTGGGCAGTTGTGCCGCCTGAACCACTCGAACTAGTGTGTGTAGTAGGGGATCACCATTCTGCTCCAAGTTTGCACAAATCACTCTCACTCTAAGTTTTCAAATTGCAAAGTGCACAAATGAACTTTCAATCAACTTTTTAACCTTTTAAGGTTAATTAAGTGGCATTTTATGGGGTTGTTTTATTTTTATTTTTCAAAGGGGCCTTAATTAATTAGATCATCACCTGCTGGCTTCTACATCATTTTTTGGGTGATAAATAATTTCTGAAGCATAAAATTTTGAGATCATCATCAAATCATTGCAAAATCATCAAAATTTTCAAAAATTCCAAAAAAATCATAAAAAATCCAATACTCACTGATTTATCTCTCGAGGGGGCATATATCCATCATCACCTGAAAATCAACATCTGGGGCATCAAATTTCTTTTTTTCTCAGTATCAATATCAAATTTTCTTTGAAGCAACATGTAAACAAATTACTTCAAAGAGGGGAAAAATGTATACACCTAAAAACGGTCAAGAAATTTAATTAATATTCCATCTACGTGTAAATAAATTCTCAATTTATTTATATAGTTCATATCCTTTAATTCTTCAAATCTCAAATCATATTCTTCTAATTTAATTAAATAAACAAATTTCCATAAGCTTGTTTTATTTAATTAAGTTTCATTAACCCCAGATTAGGAATTCAAGCACATGTCTACAACTTTTTCATGCCACCTCATCAAAGTCACATGAAATTAAATAATTCTAAATTTTAATTAGAATTATCTTCAAACACATGGCTTATTCCTCACACACTTCTTCAACAAAATTTTAAACACATGGTCTTTCTTTCACACACTTGATTCCTCCATCCATTTGGCATGTTGTCTTTGGTCAAGGGAACACCTTTTTGATTCTCTTCATCTCCACCATTCATCCCTCTTGTTTCAATCTGGACTGTCGATCGCTGCCACATCACAATATGCTTAGAAAATCCTATAAATACAACCCTTTGGCATTGTATTTTGCATCCACATTTGAGTAGAGTTATCATGCGTGCATATCGTTTGAGCATTGGAGCATTTTGGAGTCTTATACTTACATTTCATATCATGTTTTGTTTCATAGTTACATCTTAAAATCACACTTTGCTTCATAGTTGCATTTTATGTCATGCTTTGCATCATAGTTGCATTTTAGATTAGCATATTCATAGTTAGCATTTGAGCATATGAAGAATCATCCTAGCTTCATATCATAGCATTTACATTGTATAATCTAACATCATTATCCATTCATGATAATATCCATTATCATTTTCATCATATAGTTTCATGTATGAATTTAATTGGCTTGCATGTTAAATATCAATCTCATTTCTCAACTTGTCATTTTAACAACCATAAGTGCACATATAAAAATTTGAGAGCTAATATGGTTTAATAAATCCTTGAGAATAGAGGACAATGAAACATTCTTAAAAGATTTGTTTAACTGCAAAATATAATAGTTTATTTGATTCAATTCTTTAATATAATTCATCTCATTGGTGTTTGTGTTGATTTACTAACTCTCCCACCATTTCACACACATAGTTACTTATATGACCTTATTCATGATAGAGATTATAATATAGTGTGTAGTATGATTATGGTGCACGTTTCTATTAGATATGTTCATTTACCTAATATATATATTGTGGACTAATGATTTGATGATGTACTTTATGTATCGTGTGTGTGACCTGCTTGTGGTGTGAGGGGATGATTTCATGACACTCTTAGGAGAGATTCAAGATGTCACGATTCTCCTTCACCAATGCATGAGTGTGGGTTATATATTATGTTGGTATATATGTACATGTTCTTGGTTTGTGATGCAGGATTGTAGGTACCAAGCATTGAATCCACCTAGTCTCATAGGTCTGAGCATGCCTAAAAAAAATCTCGATGGTGGTATGTGGAGATAGCATAGGGCCCTAAATATCCTAGCCTTGAACCATTGCCTTATAGGAGGTGACGTTGTCAGTTGTAGTCACCTGTTCGATATGCCATTAAGGAAATATACTTTACCCTGGTTTGTGAATGGTTTTGGTGGAGTGATTTGTGTTGCATTAATATTTTAATTGTGTTTAATTATGTCTTTTGATTTTTGGTTGGTTTAAAGTCTCCTTGAGATATTATATTTTTGCATATGTATATATGTGTATTATGTTTTATGAAAATAATGTTATAAATATTAACATATTCTAATGTTATTTTTTAAATATTAATATGTTTATTAGTAAATATTTAAATATTAATGAATATCTAAGCATATGTTATATTTATGTTTTGATTTTCTATTTTGGTGGAGTGACTATTTTTAAGGAGGTTCTTTTATCTTTTAAAATGTTTTGAATTTATTTGGTGGGAAGCCCTAAATAAATGAGTTAATTATGTGAGTTTATTTGTCTCTTTTTGTTATTATATTTTGGTGGGAAGTTACATTTTAGTTTTGATTTTTAATTAATTATATTTTGAGGGAGTTGGTTGAGATTCCCGTGGAGGGAATGGGATGAGATTTTGAGGAAGTTTGTGGAAGATTTTTTGGGGGGGCATTTCTTGAATTCATTTTTATGAAAGTTAGGGAGAATTTGGAGAGGGGAGAGAAATTATGCGTTTTTGGGGGTTTGAGAATGTAGAAAAAATGGGGAGATTTTACATGGTTTTGAAGTAATTTTTTAAAGGTTTTTGGGAAATTTTGAGTGGTTTTGAATTGAAATTTGGAGTGAATTGGAATTAAATTATGGTTTGATGGGAATGGATTTTATGCTAGATTGTGTGGAATTCTGATTTTTGATTGTGCTTTGGATTAGAGATCCGGGTTTGGACAACTTCAATTTTTAGCTTCTTTCATTCAAAATTTTCATGTTTTGAGGTAGGTTATGCACTTAAAATTTATAATTTTGTGTTTTAAATTCATATATTTTTATATGGATGTTATAGAATATTTTATTTGAATGTTTTGAAGTGTTTCTTTCAAGTGATGAAATGCTGCTATAGCTGGGTTTCTCATTTTGATGTTTGACTGTAATCGGGTATGCCGAAAAGAGGGTTTTTAAGGGAGCAATTTTTTGTTTCAAATTTTGTGAATTTTTGAGGCATTTTTGGTCAATTCCACTTGCTTTTGAGTATTTAAGGGTCAAATATGAAATGGGTTTTTGACAGATTTGGATTTGGATTTGATTTGACTGTTTTATGGCGGGAGACTTGACTGCTGTCAAGAGGGATTTAGCTCCATTTCGAGGTAGGGTTTTTGTACTTCTTGTAATTTCATTAGAATTCTATTGAAATGGAATATTTTTGGAATTTTTTCATTCTATTTTTTTGTGTATTTTTATTTCTGAAAATGATGGTGTTGCTATGCTTTTAATAGCATATGAATGTTTGCTTCGCCCTCCTTTGTTTTTTAGGCTTTTAAGGGTTGTTTTGGGAATATGTTTGCAAAACTCATTAAATGAATTTATTTCTTTTTTTTTTGGGTCTGTATTTCTTGTTTTTGGATTTTTTCTAGTTTATTCTTTGGTCCTATATGGTTCCGTGGTGTTATCTTTTCAGTTTCGTGGAGTTGTGTTGAGTTTCATGAAGATTGGAGTTGTTTCATGCATCTATTGGTAGCCTTGTTTTTGATTGGTGAATAATCAGATTAGATGCTGTTATAAAAGAATGTTATGGATGGTTTATGATTTTTATTTTTTCCTTTTTAATCTTAATATTTTTACACTTCATTTTGGTGCATTTATTATAAGTTTCAGAAAGTTTCATTGGGTCTTGGGCACCTAATGGTGGTTTAATCTATGGTGCTTGATATACAGTTTATAGTGATGTATCTTGGTTATATATGGATGGTTATGGATTAGTTTATGATGGATTATGATTCTCTCTTAAGTAATTCATGGTATTTTTGGATGTTCTCTTTAGTTTTGTTGAGTTCCATTGAGTTTTGTTTGCATTTGTTGCATTAAGAGCTCATTGGGATAGCTAGTTTGTGAGACTTGATAGATTAGTTTGTGATGCTATTATGAGCATGCTTATGGACCTTAATATCTTGTGTTTCAGAGATTCTTAATTCCTTGGGTAGTCCTCCATGGCCTGTTGGTTCATTCGTGTGTTGCTTTGATGGTTTCGAGGTGATATGTGCATTTATGGTAGTCTGGGGTCAGATTATTGTATATGCATAGATGTTACTATTCATGAATATATGTGGATTGTTGGGAATCATATTCTAATGTATGCTGATGCTGTATCCATGTGTTATTTGTTTAGAACCTTGGGATTAGATAGGCTCATATCTTACCCATGTGAGTATGGCTTGTATGTTTTGAGATGATCCTTGTCTGAGTTCTGTCCCTTGCATTTCTTGTATGATAACCCTTGGTTTTAGGTAGTTTCCCTTCCTTGATTTCTTGTGTGTTTAAGGGCCTTATGTCTATCTCCTAGCATGGGGGTAGTCCTTCAGGTTCTAGATGGTCAGGTGGTTTCCTATCTCCATCGGGTATCCCTATCCTAGTTCGAATGCGTGGATGGATTCAAGTGTCTTCATGTGATGATTCTTTTGGTGCTTGTTGCTCATGCTTTGGATCCTATATTTCAAGAGGAGATTATGTATTGAATTATCATAGTTGCATATGAGTTTTGGATTGCTCCTAGTTGGAGGATAATGATGATGGTTATCTAGGATTATTGATTATGTTCCTTTCATGTGCTCTTGTGGTATCAATATCTTCTGATCTGAATGAATGTTAATCTTAGGCACTTGAGTTGGTTAAGGAATTAAATTTATATCCTAAATCTTAAATGGGATGTATGCTTTATAAGATTTGCTTCTTAAAGGATGTTTCACTCTTATGAATTAGGACAAGCATTTATGGAAAAATTAATAATTGGAATGAGTAGATGGTTAATTGCTATATGAATATTCTTTATGAGGAATGTCTTAGCTATATGTCTTATTGGTGCATCTTATAAAGGAAAGATGGGGTATCCCGCTAAGTAATAGAAAACTATGTTAAGGAAATATGTAGTGATGCATATCATATTGATGTTCACTTTGGAATTATTCTTCTTACATTCTTCATGGCTATGTTGGTATCATCATTATTCCTTATAGTAAATATAGTTAGGCAGCATGATGTGATTAATTGGTGGTTGTATGGTTTTACTAATTCATGTGTGGAAAATGTCATTTATGTATCTTTTGTCTATTTCATACAACATAATGGCATTAATGACCTTACCTTAGAGTGAATGCAACATTGTACTTTGATGTAATGAAAAAGGGTATTTGGTTAGTGTTGTATGGAGTAGGATTTAGTATAGGATGAAAAATGAATAAATGCTATCTCATTCTTTATTAAGATAATCTAGGAGTGTATCATGATGTACCTAAGTCCTAGAAAGTAACTATAAGATATTCATTTCATTTAGTAATTAATTAAAGATTTTTCTATTGTACTTAAATATTAAATGTTTATCTATCCTCATCTAGTAGGATGAAAGGGAAAAGAAATGTAACCCTTTCTTGTGATGGATGTTGTTAGTAACAATGTTAGGGAACCTAGGAGGACTTAGGAATAGAATGTAAATGACAAGTTCTTTTATCTTTTGTTATTGTTTTATGAGTTATTGATGGTTTGCTTCATTGTGAATGATATTAGTAACTTTAGTTTGTATGTTCATTGGAAAGCCGATCATTATGTTGAGTAACGTTAGTTAAGGATAATCATGGTTCTTAACAATTTTAATTTTTTGTTTGTTTTTTTTTTAAAATTCCATGTCTTTTGCATTTCTTTTTCTTTTTTTTTCTTTGTTATCCTCTGGGTTCCCTTGCAGGGCATTACACATCAAACCAACCACCAAGTGAGGAGGAAGTAATCCGTAGACAACAAGAAAGGATGGATAGTCAAATCAAAATGCCAAGGATGTGGTCATAGAAGAAGTGGCTAGTGATGAAGAAATAGATGAGGAAGAACTCTTCAAACACTCAACAATCCCAAGGTACTTAAACTAATGGACAAACTATTAAGAAAGGATCAAAATGCTTAATTATTCAAATTAGCACAAAGTGGTGCTAAATTACCTATAGAATTCAATGTGGAAAGTCTTAAGGATCCTCACCTCATTCCATTAGGGGATAACTCAGTTGTGAGAAAGATTCCCAAACCAATGGAGATTTCAAACATGCCACCAATCTTCTCACAAACCAATGAACAACCTAAACAACAACCAATGGACAACCCTTTGTTTAGGAAATCGTCCCAAATCAAACAAGCAGTAGTGGCCCAACAATATTAAGGGGGACCTACTCAATACATGCCACAAAACAACAATATGAAAAACATGGGAAATTTTCCAATAATGGAACATGGAAATATCCCATCACAAGGACAATACATCCCATAGAATGTGTCATATATTGATCCTTTAACCAATATGCCAAATCAACAAGGTATACCAGCAACGCAATATTAGGGTAACTTTCAAAACAATTCATCCCAACAATAAGGTATACCACCAACGCACTATCAGGGTAACCTTCAAAACAATTCATGTCAACAACAAGGTATATCACCAATGCACTATTAGGGTAACCTTCAAAACAATTCATCTAAGCAAGGTAAACGACCAATGCAATATTAGGGTAACCTTAAAAAAAATCATACCACCAACAAGGTGTACCACCAACATACTACCAAGGCACCCTTCAATACAATTCGTCCCAACAACAAGGTGTACCACCAATGCACTAATGAGGTACCTCTCTTCAACACAATCAACAAGGACTTAATCCTCCTTCCAATCAACAAGGACTTAACACTCCTTACACTCAACAAGGGCTTAATCCTCCTTCCACACAACAAGGAATTAACACTCCTTACAATCAACAAGGACTTAATCCTCCTTCCACACAACAAGGACTTACCACTCCTTACAATCAACAAGGACCTAATCTTCTTTTCATACAACAAGGACTTAACACTCCTTTCCATCGACAAGGACTTAACCCTCCTTCCACCCATCATGGTTACCAAGGTTCTATACCTCCACCATACCCAACTTATGACCAAATGAACATTTTGGGACAAAAAGGCTACTACGAACAAGGTCCCCAAACAAATGTACCAAACACAGAGGTAGACATGCAACTACAAGCCATGAATCTGTAAGGAAAGTTTAGGTGTGGAACAAACTCTCCTAATGTAAAAACCTCAGGGAAGAATGCAGAGGTGACTTTAAATTTTGCAATTACAGTTCAATTAAGATACTCAAGAAATAAAGAATAGAAACAAAGAAATGAACATACACAATTTGTACACCAAATTTACGTGGGAAAACCCTTACGGGAGAAAAACCAACCACACCAAGAAAAGTCTCTTTGTATTACAGTAAAGAAAATTACATATAGATTTCAGACTTAACTTTCTGATGTCAATTTACAGCAGCATAATTTCCTTGATCAACCTTGTACCGAACATCACAGTTACAATGCTCTCTGAATTTAATTCATACACACTGATCGCACATTGAACTGTTCACTAAATCGATCATCATCTTCAATTATAGAGTATATCCATGTCATTCATGGTATGTTGATCTTCCTCATAGAAACGGTCGTAACAGTTCAATTGCTAGCGGTTCACATTTCACTTGTCTGATTGGTCGAAAACAAACCACGTAGGATAGACATTCGGTCAAGGAGTTCAAACAGTATTGCATGTCGGTGAGACACTAGGCTGTGTCTCCCTGATGCCACAATTCCTGACTGTCTTTATCAGCCAGAGTGATGTAGAGGGAGGTGGGGACCTTCTCAAAATGACTCACAAATGAACATCAGATCAATTTCAAAATGGGTTTCAAAGAACTCATCAAAATTCCACCATATAGCATGTCCTCCCTTGTAGCATAGGAAACCTAGTTTAAGCAACTTTACACTCAAGATTTCCAAAACACTTAACAAATAAAATATGGATTGAGATACCCTTTTAGGGCCTACACAACATATCTAAAAACCAACAGTGATTCCTTTGGACCAACATATACTTTCAATACACCTATCCTGCTTAAGGCTACTCAATTAGCCTACTTTTACAAAGCAACCCCTTTCTAACTTTATCCCCTGATTAAGAAACTTTTAATAGTGTCTCAAATTGTCTCAAAACCAAGGATTTTCAAGGTTCTAACCCTCTATGACACCTCTAAGATCCCTGATCACAAAACCCTCCTTAACTTGCCTCAAAACTAGGGCTTCCTGGTTCTTGGCCTTCCACACACTTCCAGAACTTGTTTATTGACCCTACACCATTAGGAAAAAATATTTATACTATCCCAACTCAAAAACATACCCCTCCTTCAGGTAGATCTTCCACTGCTATACCCTAGCCTCCAACTTAAAGCACTTTTCACAGTCAAAGCTTGGTGTACACCATAGTATTCATCTCTCCTGCACATTATATTGTTAATCCAGTATGGTACATGTTAAATATGATCCATTTCACAAGATACAGTCATAATCTCCCATGAAATGGATCATTCATTCATTAAAAACTCTCAAAACAAGTGCAAAATCTGTCTTTTCCTGAGGACAGTCAGTTCAAACGTACAAGAATTGAACTCTTTTGCTTATCAAAACATGTAAGAGGTGTTAAAACATGTAAATACAAACCCCTAAAGCATCCAACAACATATATCCTTAATAGGAATCAAGCTTTCATCTAAAAAACACAGAAAAATGCAAGAAAACAAAAAAATTATTGGTTTTCTAAGAACAGTCTGTACAATACTTGCTCCAAACACCCAACCTCTGTACAAATGATCATTTTGGGGTTATAGAACCATTCCCCAACTGATCCAGCCATTTTGCATTGATTTTCTTTCATTAAAGTGACTAAATCTCCTAAAACCCATTTACCCGCCTAAAGTGGAATTCAAAAATTTGAATTTACAAACTTGAAATTTATTAAATTCTACCACCTAAAAACTATTGGATCTTCAATATCCAACCTTATTTGACCTAATTAAAGCATTAGATTACTAATTAAACCCCTAGAACATGACAATTCCAATTACATAGCATTTTGGTCCTAGGGTCCTTATCAGGACCCTTAGGACAGTTGACTCTCTTATTACATTTATCCTTTCCAAATGCCATTATAGGCTTCAAAAGGTCATAGTTGATGTTTTGATATGCTGGATAGGTCCTCCCGACCCTTGCAAACTCCTAACCCCTGAAGTGTTCTTTGAAGGGCTTGGGTGCTCCTGCACCACAGAGTCACCACCATCGGCAAGAGTCATATCGAGTTCAAAAATATCACCCAGACTCACTCTATCGCTAAGAAATCGAATCGATATCCACTGTAGAACCATCGGCCAGACCATCGCTATCAGTGAGAGGTCATACCGAACACAAATCCATCTTGTGCAGATCTATCGACAAGAGTTCCACTATCGCGAAGAGTCTTATAGAACCTTATGTTATACCGATGTTCATACCTGTCAGCAAGACGATAACCATCGGCAAGAGTTTTACACCGATCACACATGTCTATCAGCGAGACCAACAGTCATCGGCAGGAGATCATACCGAAGATATACCTGACAGTTCATATTACTCCGACCAGTCTATCGACAAGAGCAATACCATCAAAAAGAGGTTACACTGAAGTTCATCACGTGGAGATCCATCAGCAGTTTACAAACAATTCCGTCAGCGAGAGAAACGCTATCGCTAAGAGGTCATATCGAATGCACTAGCCTGTCGGCGAGACCACATCCATTGGCAAGAGTTCTTACCGAATGCAAACCTGTCAGCCAAGAGTCTCCCCAATGACATCTGTCGCCTATGTGAAAAACCTTGGCGAGACATACTCTGTCAGAATGAGTCATTCTGAAAGTTCATGCCTCTCCCCAATGACTTCTGTCGCCATGAGTCTTCCCGATAACCACTAGGAACCAAACCGTCGGCAAGACAGAATCAAAGTCTCAACGACCTGAGCACTTCAAATGATTAGAATACAACTGCTAGTTGGTAAGACTTCCAGAGGGTCTCACCAACTTTTCTCTTTCAGGAGTTTACATGCCAGTAAGATTAAGACACATTTTCCAACAATCTCCCACTTGACAAAGATCTTACTGACACCTCCAAAGCACAACAAAACTACTGAAATTCATGGGAACTAAGGCCCATCGAACTGGAACACCACCTGAACTTGTCTGTGCTCACTGGTTAAGTCAATGCATCTGGAAAATTTTCCAGAGTATCCACTTTTTCTAAAGAGACCTTTCCATCCTCCACCATATCTCATACAAAATGATACTGAACATCAATATGTTTCGTCCTTGCATGGAAAGTAGGATTGTTCGCCAAAAAAATAGCACTCTGACTGTCACAGTATATTGTAATTATCCCTACATCAAACCCAATGTTAGAACACAAACGTTTTAACCAGATTGCTTCTTTACAGGAATGTGTTGCTGCCATGTATTTTGTCTCTGTAGTGGACAAAACGACTACAACCTATTGCTTACTGATCCAACTAACTGCACCACCATTCATCATGAAAATATATCCACTGGTGGATCTTCTGCTGTCGATGTCCCCTGCCCAATTAGAATCCACATAGCCTCGAATGCTGAGAGTCCTCTGTGATTCAACCAAATTTCTATGGTAACACAAAGCATATTCTAAAGTGCCCTTTAGACATCTAAACACCCTTTTCACAGCATCCAAATGTGTCCTTCCAAGATTTTCCATATAACGACTAAGTACTCCCACTGCTTGGGAAATGTCTGGCCTTGTACAAACCATTGCATACATTAAACTGCCAACTGTACTAGCATAAGGCACTCTGGTCATGTCCTCTATCTCAGTAGGAGATTTTGGACAGTCTTCAACAAATAGCTTCGTCCCCTGCAAAACTGGAACAAATAGCTACTTGCAGTCATTCATACAAAATATCTCCAGAAAAATATTAATATACTTACTTTGACTGAGCCAAAGTTTTCTACTCTTCTTGTCCCTGGTTATTTCCATTCCCAGAATATACCTGGCTGCACCAAGATCTTTCATTTCGAACTTTGCAGACAATTGAGATTTTAGATCAGAAATCATTAACTTACTATTGCCTATGAACAACATATCATCAACATAGAGAGCAATAATAAGAATACGATCACTTTCAACTTTGTATATACACAATGATCAGATTTCGATCTTACAAATCCCAATGATAAAACAAAAGTGTCAAACTTCTAGTATCACATTCTAGGAGATTATTTTAATCCATACAAATATTTTTTCAACTTGCAAACCAGTTTCTCTTTACCTTTTTCCACAAAGTGCTCAGGCTGGGACATATAGATTTCTTCTTCAAGGTCACCATGAAGAAATGATGTCTTCACATCCATTTGTTCAATCTCTAAGTCATACGCTGCTGCAAGTGACAAAATAAATCTGATAGACGTCAGCTTAGCTACAGGAGAAAAAATTTCTCCATAATCAATTCCCTCTACCTGGGAATATCCCTTTGCAACTAACCTCATACTTTTCCACATTGCCATCCAGACCTATTTTGTTTTTAAATACCCATTTGCAACCAACAACTTTTCTTCCTTTAGGCAAGGGCACCAAACTCCAAGTATCATTCTTTTCTAATGATGTCATTTCTTCATTCATGGCTTCCAACCAAGAGTTTGAATCAGACATTCAAAATTCCTCTTTCACAGTCCTAGGCTCATCAATGCCAGAAATTAAAGAATAGGCACAAGTAGAATCTAACAAAGAAAACCCATACCTATTAGGTTGCTTTCTTTCACATGTTGACCTCCTCATAGGTTGAGGCTGAGGTTGATTTTCTTCTTTAGAACTCTCAGAACTACTTGAGCTCTCATCAGTTTCAGGTACATTTTGAATTTTCAGTTCCTCTTTATCTGGTGTCAGAGGAATTTTAACTACATCCTTTTTATCTTCTAATTTTGTCTCTGACTGCAGATCCAAAGTAGAAGGCTTCAACTCTTGAAAGGTAACACTTTTTCTGTATAGAACCTTCTCTGTATTAGTATTCCAAAGCTTGTATCCTTTTATGCCAACACTGTAACCAATAAAAATACATTTAATAGCCTTGTTTTCCAATTTAGATCTTTTTTCATTCGACACATATGCATATGCCTCATAGCCAAAGACACGAATATGTCTAAGAGAGGGCTTCTTTCCAGACCATGCTTCCAAAGGTGTTTTCTTAACAAAAGCAGAATTCAGAGAACAATTTATTAAATAACATGCTGTTGCAACTGCCTTAGCCCAAAACTTCTCCTCCAATCCAACACTGCTCAACATACTTCTTGCTCTTTCCATCATTGTCCTATTGAACCTTTCTGCAACTCCATTTTGCTACGAAGTGTAGGGTGTAGTTTTATGTCTTTTAATCCCATGATCTTTACAATACCTCTCAAACTCATCAGAACAAAACTCACCGCCATTGTCAGTCCTTAAACCTTTTATTTTTCTTCTAGTCTAATTTTCCACAAGGTTTTTAAATTCCTTAAAACAACTGAACACTTCTATTTACTTTTTAAGAAATAAACAAATGCCCTTCTTGAATAATCATCAATGAACGATACATAATATCTTGATTTAGACAAAGAAGGAACATTTACTAGACCAAAAACATTAGAATGAATGTAAAAGTAAATATGAAGATTTGTGAGGACTGGAGTAGAATGAAACACGGTGTTGTTTACCATATATACAATGTTCACAAAACTCGAATTCGAGGTTACAATCATCAAGCCCTTCAACCAGGTTTTTATTCTTCAAGGTTTTTAAACCTTTTTCTCCAATGTGGCCAAGCCTATGATGCCAGAGCATAGTCTTTTTTGCTGGAAGTTTAACTTCCATAGATTTTGCACAATTATAAACTTTTTCCTTGTTTTCTCCATGAGTAGCTTTCTGTGACTTTATAGAGACACTATTGCATTGCACAACATGTGCATCCAGCTTATACAGGGTACCAATACGAGCACCCCTAGCTAGCACCATTGAGCCTCTAGTCATCTTGCAGCCATTTCCAGAGAACGTGACTTACACTCCAATATCATTCATCTTACTAACAAAAAGTAAATTTCAAGCTAGACCTGGTATATGCATTACATCATTGATTCCCTTCACTCTTCCATCAAGGAATTGAATTCTGAATCTTCCATGGCAAGGGCACCAAACTCCAAGTGACTTAATTAATTAACCAATATGATTAAATTAATTAAGTGAGATGCCTTATTACTCTAACACCCCCCCTTAAGATGAACTTAGGGAGTAGCTAAAAAACTAGAAAAAGGTGCATGAAAGCAAAGATGGGTCTCAACAAGAAGGCTTGATTAGGTACCCATGTACAAATGTAATGCAAACTAAATCAAACGGGATAAAGGAGAAAATCACGTGGGAAAAAAACTCCTCCCCAAAATAGAATGCAAATAACAACTAAGTGATGAAGGATGGAGGAATCCATAAGACCCCCCAAGTACACCATCCATCACAAAGATACATAAAAGAATCCCCCCAGAAGAGAGGAATGAAGAGACTGCATAGCCCCCATAGAATGAAGTAGCTCCAAAAAAACTGAAGAAACCGCATCTCTTGAAAAAAGTGAGAGGGAAGATTCCGTATGAATGCAATCTCTAAAGGTGAAGTAGGTGTAGCCCAAGATGTCACCACAGAAATAGGTGTGACCTCAATAAAGGAAAAAGTCAAAGCAGGTGAAGACTGAAAAGGAACCTCCAAAGATGAATAATCAACAATGTCCTTCTACACTGAAATGGAAGAAACCACATCTGTAGTCATAGAAGTATCAGTAACTACAACAGGAGGTGGAACGGAAGGCTCAAGAACAGGGTCTGAAATGAGAACACCAATGTTCAAGAAGCCATATGTCTCCACTGAATGATGATTCACACTAAAAGTGTGATGAACAACTATAGGAACAAAAGCACCATTAGTAGCAAAATTGGTAAAGGAATACAATCGAGATGAGTGATCCACCATCCCAGTAGCAATAACTGTTCTACTCTCCAAGTCTCTGATGATAATAGAATTAGGTGTGAACTCCACAAATCTCCCATTGCCTCCATGTGTGATCTGATATATGGAAAGGAGGTTGTTTGTCAAGTGACATACACACAAGACATCCTGAAAGGTGTTGTCCCCAAAACTGATAGACCCCTTCCCTGTAACACTCATGTAAGTATTGTTTCCCACCAAAATAGGAGACATAGTGCAAGGATCAAAGGAAGTGAACATAGACTGTGAAGATGCCATATGATGAGATGCTCCTGAATCTAGAAGCCATCTCCCTTATCCAAGACCTAAAGTAGCACAAAGAGCATGTACCTTCATATCTGATGAAGTGTGTAAACTAGCTGTGCCCCTGTCATGCTACTTTGAAGAAGAAGAATGAGGGGAAGAAGATGATGCATACATCCTAGAAGGCAATTCAATCTGATGTTTCTGAAGAAGATGCTTCAACTCATCAATTTCCTTCTTGTAGCAACCATGTTTTGCATGTCCTTCCCTGTTGCAATATGCACATGGACCCTTCTCCTTCCTAGATGATTTCCCCTTAGAAGAGGAGGATGAATCTAAGGATTCCTTTTGCTCCTCATGAGATTTGGAATCCTTTTGTTTCTGTTTCTTGCCTTTGCTTGTAGAAGCCTTTTGATCTCGGGGCTCTTGTGATGTAATAAGTGCCTGTGAGGAAGAGGGATTCAACTTTCCCATGCTAGCAAGCTTGGCATGCTCTCGAGTGAGAGAAGATGAAAAATCATCAAAAGAAGGCATAGTAAATCTAGTACCAAGTGCATCCCTAGTGGCATAAAAGGTATATACAAAAACTGAATAATTTGGTCCAAGCTTAGAAAGAATGGACAATATAAACTGAGAGTCTTCCTTCTGAACACCACACTATGACAACTCCAATCTAAGAGACTTGATTTTGGTGAAAGACTCTTGGATGCTGTCAAAATCCCTAGGATTTAAGCCAATAAGCTCATTCTATAACTAAAACCCTCTCATAGTATCCTGCTTCCCAAACAAAGAAGGAAAAGTAGTCTAGATCTCATGGGGTGTAGTGCAAGACTCAATATTAAAAAGAATTTTAGATGAAAGAGATAGACATAATGTACCATAAGCTTCATCACATCTATTAAACCACTTTCTCTTTTCAGTAGCACCTGTAGGTTCAATTTTTGTACCCATGGTTACCCTGCACAACCTTTTGTGTTTCAAATGAATCTCCATTTGTTTTTTTTCCAACCAAAATAGTTTAATGGAGTAAGGGGTGCAATAATATGTGTATCCATGATAGAAAACAACAATATATACTCTCAAACCAAAAAAAAATGCTCGCTGATCTCAAAAAAATAGCTTGATTGCACGCTTTCCAAGAAAATAACTAAAAAGGTAAAGGCTGAGATCAAATAAGAATATAAAATACCTGGTAAAAAATATGGAAAAAATAGGTTTGAGATCTGTGTAGAGCACTGAATGAGATTTCCAACACCTATTTGTTTTTGCAAAACAGAGTCAGGACGCAAAAGTTATGCCTCCCAGAGTGAAAATAACAACTTCTAACTTTGATAGGTGAAAAAGGCATCAAAACAACAAAATAAAAAAATAAAACCTCCACCACTGTGAATTTTGTTGAACCAACTTTCTAACGATATCTCATTTTCAAAAAAAGGCCTCCATTTGCAAAAGTTATGAGCAAGTGAAAAAAGCCTTGTAAAAGGCATTTTTAATGCTAAATAGGAGCAAAAAGTTTTCCCCTTGGCTCTGGCCCTTGGTCTTGCATATGACCGCTTGACGCAGGAAAAAGGTCCGTCGGTGGGTTAGGAAGCGCAACTCCTGGTCCTTAATAGGACCACCGCAGGGGCTGAAGGGTCGGAAGGGGTTGGGAATGGCTCCCGGTCCTCCAAAGGACCCTGGCGGGCTCTATAAAGCCCGCGAGGGTTGGTTGGCTGGAGCGGCACTACAGAGAAGCGGTGGTGGGTGGTGGCGATGATCGGGTGGTGCGCGGTGGTGATCGCCGGTGGTGGCCGTCGGGCTGAGTTCCGGTGGCCCGTGCATTTTAAACTGGCAGTGCAGAAAAAAAAAACCATTGATTTTTTTAAAAAAAATTTCACCTCAGAGTTCATGCCCTGGGGCCGTACGGCCTTGGGGAAATTTTTTTTTACCTCAAAGATCAATTGTGTCCAAAATGGACATATTTTATATGAAAATAAGGGTTTTTGGGCACTGCGGACTCAATGGCGAGGTCTGTTTTGTCCAAAAATGCCCAGAAAATTAAGTGACCCCCAGATCCACAAAAAATCAGCCTAGCTTGAAACCCTTGCATAGAAAAAGACGTTGTGAGAGAATATCTTCAAATCATGAATAGGAAGCCATAGGTCTGGGCTCTGATGCCATGTAGAAGTTGAGGAATCCAACTTCACAATCCCCAAGAATCACCTCATGCAATCACCTATCACATGCAACAAATATCTAGAACAATGAAGAAGATGTTCTGTAAACCTCCAAGCAAATATGTGCAAGCAAAAATAGAATAATGATTATTGAATAATGTTGTAATTTACAATGAGATCAATCCTTATGAAGGAGATCATGAAACCCTAAATAAAACCTAAAAAGGAAAACCCTAGTGTGCACACTTAATAATTAATAAATATAATTAATTATTAATGTGCCTAAGTTTAGCTTAAGTAAACCTAAAGTAATAAGTGACTTAATTAATTAACCAATATGATTAAATTAATTAAGTGAGATTCCTTATTACTCTAACAAGAGCTCTCATAGCAAGGGGAGTCATTAAACTAAACAACTCAAAGGACAACCCTTCTAGTTCAAATGACAAACCCAAGATTTGGGCCAAGAACAAAAATGTTACCAATGATGGAGTAGTTGATGCTAGAGCCATATGGAATGTACAAAATACCAATGGAATGAAAAACAAAGTCCAAGTTACACAAATGAGATACGCTCTTCATAGTGCCAAGTCTCATCCAATTGTACACGAATCTAATTCCTAACCATACTAAGAAAAATCTACAAATCTACACGAATCCAATTCCTAACCATACTAAGAAAAATGACAAAGGGAAAGAACAAGACTATCATAGTGCCAACTACACCCATGGTGACATTGTCCTAGGTACCCTCTCTCAAGCAGATGACACTATGGTCAATGTGTTAACTATACGAGGCAAGGACCCCGAATGTAATGCAACTACTCGTTGAGGGAAAGTAACAATACAAGGAGCCCCACCTAAACCTATAACTAAGTTATCCAATGACTATAGTATTGTGGAACAATTAAATAAGACTCCCGCTTTGATCTCCATCCTATAGTTGTTGAAATTATCACCTGTGCATGGGGAAATACTAGAGAAAGCTTTGGAAGCATTGGTCCCTAATGACCTTGTAACTAGGGTAAAATTCCAAGTTAGCTACAAATAACATAACAAACTAAACCCTAATCAACAATAGAGAACAAAGAAAACTAGAAGTATAAAAACATGAAACAATATCACTTGGTCTTCAAGCCTCGTTTGATTCACCTCTATTTCTCTTCTCCATCTTGTTGTAAATAGTTTAATTTCCCTTAGATTTGAAGTGCAACTATAGCCTATGACTAAGACAAGCAAAATATTGAAGTATTATGAGTGCTCAAGTATTCAGAACTTCTTAAGCATGTACTAAGTGCCTAAGTTACTGAAAATGACTGTCTAAAAATGACTTGAGAGAGACCTTTTAAAGAATGTCAAATTGAAAATGGATGGCCAAGACTAGAAGTTGACAAAACCCTAAGATCAAAGGCTAGAATTCAATGTGATGAGCAACATTAGGGTTAGGGCAACATTAGGTCAAAATTAGGGAAACATTTGAAATGAACAGTTGAGATTTAATTGGAGACAATTAAATCAATGGTGGAGAATAAATAAGATAAGGAAAAGATTTGGCACAAAAAAAGAGGTAGTTGAAAAATAAAATAATAATAGAAATTACTTGATTTACGGAGGAAAATTGTCTTTTGGAATTAAATAATGATTTAATTAAAAAATGGGAATAAGACAAAAGACAGTAAATGATTATTTAATTATTTACTCGTGGGATGAAAAGTGGGTTAAATAAATAATTTTATTTAATTGAAGGAGAAAAGGATAATGAACAAATTAAATAATTAATGGTAATTATTTAATTTGTAGCCGAAAATAAAAATGAGTAATTTTATTTAATTGAAGGAGTAATTATAGGAGTAAATATTAGTTAGTGACATATTTAGATAAACAAATATAATTTATTTATTTAAATAATCATAGAGGAATATAGGATATGAATTAATTAAATAATTAGAAATTATTTAATTAATAGTGCGAAGTAAGACATTAGGACATAATTAAATAATTTAATTATGTGAGGAAGAAGTGTGGTTTGACATAGAAAAATGTAGCTTGGAGGCCTAGGTCATTTTTATGTGTCTACATTTTGCCCCTCTTTGACATAATGTAGTTTATCACGTTGTGTCAAAGAAAACAAGTCAACAATATGCCCCTGTGTGAAAGTAGGGAGAGGAAGGATGACAAGGAGGTAGTGGTATGCCCCCTCAGGAGGATAGGCAGTTCAAAGAACACGAGTGTGCTCTCGAAATGGATGAGAAGACTAGAGGATGAAGGAATAGAAGAAATGTTAGTGCGAAAGACATGGATGTTAGGACGAAAAAGGAATACTTCAATATTTTTCCAAATAACATAATAGGCATTGCATAATCATCATTGGGCGGGAAAATGTGACAAATGGACCACAAAAACCATGATATGTTATAGAACAAGGTGTGCAAGGTCATCCACTTGTGAAAATAGATAGTCGTAGACAAGGAATGTCCTAACTCATACTAAGGGCTAAGTTGCCCTAGTCTTTTTTTCAAGACACACCGAAGACAACAATAAAGGAAAAACAAGTCATGAGATGTCATTGTACCTCTAAATCCTTCATGGGACATCCTCGAGGTAGCTAGTAACATGACCAAGAGACAAAACAATAAAAAGATAAGACAAAATAGACTAGCAAAATCAGCAACCATTCAATGTGTTTGCCAATATTTGTTTGATAAAGGTTGATTGCTTGACGGTTTGATAGTTTTGACAGTTTGTTGATGCTTGTTGTTAGGAAGGACAAATCCTGAAAAGGTCAATGACAATGTGACAGAGCCTGTCATCAAGAAAGACACATCCTGAAAAGGAAAATGAATTTTGACGGGGTCCAATTCCAAGGACACATCTTGAAGGGGACCACAAAGTGACTAGGTTGACCTTGTTTTGGGAATTTGACTGATTTTTGACTTGATGAATAATTGGACTATGTTGTCTGTAGGTTCGTGATTTGAATGTTGACATTCAACTGACTGTCTTTTGTTTGATTTTGACTATGTCTGACTTATTTGACTGATGCGACAAACCCTAAAGGACTGACCTAGGTGGCCTCAGGGGCTCATTGATTGATGGCCTTGCCTACATAATACACTCAGAGACCTTGTAGTTCGATATGACCCTTGACTTTGTTTCAATGACAAAGGAATGAATTATGATTTTATTTGAAAACACCTAAAGGACTGACCTAATGCCTTAGGGGCACATCGAGAGATAGCCTTGCCTACGTCCAGTCACAATGGAATTCTAGTTCAACAATGACAAAGATTGACCTGACTAACTCTAACTCTGTTTTTGGGGTTTTGAAAGTTATTTGGATGTTTTTGTGTTTTTCACATGTTTTTATTTTTTTGTATTTTTGAAGTTTTATGATTTTTTTTGTCTTTTTGAAATGTTTTGAATTTTTGTCTTTTTCAAATATTTGATTTTTTTGGTCTTTTTTGTGAATATTTGATTTTTTTTGTCTTTCTTCGCATATTTGATGTTTGTCTTTTTCAGAATATTTGATTTTTTTGTCTTTTTGGGAATATTGGATTTTTTTGTCCTTTTGGGAATATTTGATTTTTATCTTTTGTCGAATATTTGACCTCTGATGACAAGTGTGGAATCTAATGAAGCCCGGTGTCCAGAAATGTGCCCCCAGCCAGGTCTAGGACTAACCATCAGGGATGGGATGGGACAAGGGTTTATTATGGACAAGACATGGAGGAGAAAAGACCGCAAAACATCAACCGTTTGAAAGTCATGATAAAGATGACCAAGCCTTATGATGGATGTCAAATGGGAGATGATGGAGAGTAAAGGCGTTGTGATGGATGAGGGTGGAAGACCAGGTAGAGTGATAGTAGATGATGGAGAAAATACTGACTACACATGATGCTTGTTTGCTAGGCTTTCACCATGGTACTTATCCAAAGCGCCATCAAAGTGGTTTTCACTATTGGACAAATTATTCTCTTTACTATTTTTTATGATTTATTTTTTATTTTATTTTTGTTACCAAGACACCTGTTTGGCAGGTTTTCATCAAGGCAACAATTTTTTTATTGTATTTTTCAAAATTTTAATATTTTTATGGTTTTAGCATGGCTCTCTAAAGCTATGTATAGAACTTGCATAGGTGTAACTTGTTGATAGGCTTGGAAAAAGGTTCCCCTTTAAGTGTGGACAATTGATAGGCACTAGAACCAAAAGATGTTGTTATGACATATGGACCCAACTAGTTGGGCTCAATTTTTTTGAGTTTCTCACGTTCTGCTTGATTTTTTGGATTCTCCATCAACACTAAGTCACCGATGTTGAAGTGTGTAATCAAAACCCTTTTATTGTAACTGCAGAAAAGGCAGTTTTGATATGCCTATAGATGAGTCAAGGCCCTCTGTTTGCATTCATCAAGCAATTCTAACTCATGCAATCAGGATAAACAATATTCCTCACCGTCAATAAACCCTTTCATGGAGACTCGTAGGAAGGGGAATTTGACCTTGATAGGAAGGATATCCTCCAAACAGAAGACTATGAAAAACAAAGTGGCGCCAGTGTGTGCGCAGATGCTCGTGTGATAAGCCCATAGGGCAGGGTTAAGTTGAATGTGCCAGTCATGACCAACATCATTGACAGTCTTTTTTTAAAGAATTTTGATTATGTTATTATTGGATGTCTCAGCTTGGCCATTGCCTTGCTGTTAATATGACGTGGAAAAATGATGCTGAATGTAGAATTTCTCACATAACTCACATACATCCTAATTTTTGAAGGGATGACCATTGTCAGTGATGATGGTTTGGGGGACACCATACTAACATATGATATAATTGAGGAGGAATTTGGAGATTTGTTTACTAATAATATATGTCATAGGGATGGCTTCAATCCATTTCGTGAAGTATTCAGTGGCAATGATGGTGAATTTATGGCCATTTGATGAGGTGGGGTGAATTTTTCCTATGAGGAAAGTCCCCATTGGGTGAAGGGCCATGGCGAAGTGATAGGTTGCAACTCCTGCACAGGTACATGAATGAGGTCGTTGTGTATCTAGAAATGTCGATATTTCCGCACAAAGTGATAGGTGTCATGCTCCATTGTAGGCCATTACTATCCTAGTCGCATGATCTTTTTAGCTAGGGCCGGACCACTAGAATGGGCTCCGCATATACCTTCGTGTACTTCACATAATGTAATTTATGCTTCGTTAGTGTCAATACATCTGAGTAAGGTGTTGTCAAAGCTATGTCTATATAAGGTATCACTGATGATGGGGTAGCTAGCGGCTTTGCAGAGGAAGGCCTTGCAGTGATTGTTGGAGAGGTCGGGTGGTAGGGTTTGGGAATGTAAGTAGTCATAGATATCCTAGTACCAGGGGGAATTAGGGACAACAAGCTCACATACCATTTCAAACTTTGGGACATCGAAAGTAGGGACCAATAGCTATTCCACTAAGAACTCGTACTATGACATATCGTTAGGAATATCCAAAAGAGACCTAATAGTGGCCATGGCATTTGCTGCTTTATTTTGAATGCGTGGCACTTGGAAAAAGGAGATGTCTACAAATTACTACTTGAAACTATCAACCATTCATTTGTATGGGGTCAATTTCTCATCCTTAGTATCATAATCATCGTTGACTTGTCAAATGACCAATTGTGAATCACCAAAGACCTATAGACTCTTGATTTTCCATTTTATTGCCATACGTAATCCTGTCAACAAGGCTTCATACTTTGTAATGTTATTCGTGCACGAGAAGGCTATCCTAAAATATTTAGGGATTGTATCACCTTGAGGGGTAACAAATAATATACTTGCACCTGATCCATGATTAGTATGTGAGCCATCAAAATACAATTTCCATGTTACTCTCGTGTCCAATGTGAATATTGACTCGTCAGGAAAGTATGAAACTGAAGGGTGATCGACTTGTGTGGGTGTGTCTGTTAGTTGGTCAATGATGACTTGTCCTTTTATTGCCTTACGTTCCATATATTGAATGTCATATTCATTGAGTATCATGACCCATTTAGCTAGTCATCTTGTTAATGCTGCCCTACTGAGTAGATATTTCAGAGGATCTATTTTTGCCACAAGCTTAGTCTGATGGGTTAACATGTAGTGTCTCAACTTTTGAGTTGTAAAAACCACTGCAAGACAAGCACATTCAATTGGACTATAGTTAAGCTCATATCCCACCAAAGTGCGGCTAATATAATATATTGCACGTTCCTTTTCCTCATGGTCATTTTGAGCCAACAATGCCCCCGACGCGACTATAGTGGCTGAGATGTACAAAATTAGGGGTTTTCAATCGATAGGTAGCATCAAGACATGAGTTGTCAAGAGATACTCTTTAATCTATTGAAAAGATGCCTCACACTTTTCTGTCCAAATAAAAGGGAATCCCTTGTGTAACAAATACTGAAAAGGTTGAAATTTATCTGCAAGCTATGAGATGAAGCATTTAATAGATTAGAGTCAGCCTTGTAGCATTTGGAGTTGACTAATTCCTTTAGGTGGAGGCATGTATAATATTGCTTTTACCTTTGTCGGGTCTACTTCAATGCCTCGATAGGAAACAATGTATCCCAAAATCTTTCTTGATGTCATGTCAAAGACACATTTCTTTGGATTTAGGAAAACTTTATATTCTTCAAGCCTTTTGAAAATCTTGTCCAAGAATCTTAAGTGATTAGCATGTGTCAAGGATTTTTCCAAAATATCATCAACATAGTCTTCCATCAATGTGTGCATGAGATCATGAAATATGGTGGTCATAGCTCTTTGATAGATTGCGCTTGCATTTTTCAATCTGAAGGGCATGGCATTCCAACACTATGTACCCCATGGGCAGGTAAATGTGGTCTTGTGTTGGTATTTAGGGGTGATACGAATATGATTATATCTCAAGAATCCATCCACGAGGGACAACATCTCGTATCCTGCCATTAGATCTACTATGATGTCTATATTTGGAAGTGGGAAGTCATCCTTCAAACATGCTTTGTTTAAGTCACGAAAATATGTGTAAATACAATTTTTTCTGTTCGGTTTGGTCAATGGCATAAGGTTTGAGATCCAAATTTCATAGTCAATAGGTCTTATGAAATTGACATCCAATAATTTCTTAAGTTCAACTTTGACCAACATAGCTATTTGAGGGTGCATTTTTCTAAGCTTTTGTTTGACGGGCTTTGTGTTTGGATGCAATGGTAGATGATGCAGGACCAACTTAGGGTCCAACCCTTGCATATCAACATAAGACCATGCAAAATTGATTTGGAATTATGTGAAAAATGCTTGAAATTCTAGTTTTTCTTCTTCTGTTAGGGATGTTGCAAAGAGAACAGTATTAGGATTATCTGCAGTATCAGTGTTGGCTTCTATTACGTCTTCTATCAGCATCAAGGATCTCTCTTGATTGACCGAGAGAAAGTCCAACCCTCCATCCTTAGGTTCCTTTAAGAGTTTTTTTCCCTCAGATACGTCCTTTCTTTTTACTTTTTCTTGGTCAGAAGGTGCCTTGTGGTTTTCACCTAAAGACTGTTCATTTTTTTATTTTATTTTTGTCATTTTTGCGACTAAACGGTGGGATAGTCTCACCGAAATATGCTACAGTGTCAAGATCTATAGTGAAGCCAACCTTATGGTCCCCATGTGGTATTCCCTCTTGTAGTCCCATAAATTCAGAAATGGCCTCATCATTTTCAAATGTGTCCAAGGTGGGTGGATCTTGCTGGTCCTAATCAATCAATTGTGGGTAAACGAGGGAGATGCCATCATCGGTGTTAGTGAAGGATGGAGAAGAAACTGATAGGGTAAAGATAGAGGTATTATCAAGGTCCCATAAGGATTCTATCCATGCTCTTCCATCTGTGGTCTTGGGTGGGTCAAGTTCATGAAAGGAGTCGACACGAATATTGATATCCATGAGGTTGGTAAAGGATGGAGGAGGTATGTCAAACTCCTGAAAGACATGATCAAGATCATAATTGATGGTGGTACAAGAGTCCCACTCATATTCATTAGAGTAAGTGTCACCATAATAGATGTCGATAGGATCCTCAGATGTCTCAACATCTTCCAAAGCACTCACATCCTTATTTGAAAGCACCCTAGTACTTGGAGTGCCAATCTTAATTGGTATGAACCCTATAGCCCTAAGTTCTTCAACTGCTTAAGAGGCATCAAGGGTTCTCTCATTCCATTTTTATGTATACCAAGTCCACTGATTCCATCATAACCCATTTGTTTCATGACCTCAAAACCTTTGTCATATTATTCTATTAGTAGTGGCGATAGATCTTCGTCATCTTTATAAATCCATGCTGAAATTTCCTCAATGTCTTCTTTGTTTAACTCTCCCCAGCTTGTGAAGGTGGTGGTGGGAGGAACTTTAATGATGATTTTGGGTTCCATCTTGAAGCAAGGCATACCATAAGACTTGGGAGACTTAGGTAGCTTTGTGATGCAATAGGCGGTATTCATTTTATACTCACCACAACCTTTGTCTTGGAGCTTGATTTTGGGGTCGGTGGATGGGGTTTTGGATGTGGATGATTTAATCAGGGTGGAGGAATCAACATAACTGGATGACATGCATGTGAAATTGGATGTGGAAGCTTCTCAATTGATAGGAAGCTAGTGTTTGAGAACTCCCCTTAAAGTAGCACAATATTGGAAGGGATTGAGATCGCTAATGATTGTGACTTCAGTGCCATTAAATGGAAATTTCAAGCATTGATGATAAGTGGAAGGCATAACTTTCATGGAATGAATCCAGGGTCTACCAAGGAGAAGGTTATATGGAAGTTCAAGATCCAAGACCTGGAATGTGGTGGTGTCCATAACTGCAGGTCCAACTCTGATAGGGAGTGTGACAACACCCTTGGAAGAGTGTTCTTTGTCATCATAGGCCTTGATTACAATACTTTTGGCTGTGTCTACACATGATTTAGAATATCCCAATACCTTGACCAATTTTAAGGTGCAAATGTTTAGTCCAACTCTGCCATCTACTAGGACTCATCTGACCTTGTGTTGATGGAAAAATACTTCAAGGTGTAATGGGTCGTTATGGTTAGACTTTTGTGTAGAGTAGTCTTTGTTGGAAAAGGAGACATGGAGTGAATTGGCCAAGTATCCAACCATGGCTTCAAATCGGTTGACGTCTAGGTCAGTAGGAACAAAGGTTTCTTTCAAAGCCTTATCGAGGATAGCTTTATGTTTAGGTGATAGGCATAACAACTCGAGGATAGAAATCTGCGCGAATGTCTTTCCTAACTGGTCAACAAGATTATATTGGGCTTTGGATTGTGGTTGCTTTGAAGAAGGATCGGATAAAGTAACCTTAGACCTACGTGATAATGCATTCAAGAACCTTTTTAATGGTGATTGTGTTGAAATAGTCATCAGTGGCACAAAGGTGATCAATTATCTTTGAGTAATCAAAGGCAGTCCTAGTATAATTGGATTGATTTTCTATCTTTTGACCTGAGGTGGAGGGATTTCCCGAACCATGGTCTTGTAGTGGATTCTTGAAGATTTTATGGTCTTGATTAGAATTTTGTTGTTTTCCTTCAACCTCTATGGTACCATTTTCAATTAGGTCTTGGATTATGTTCTTCAATTAACAGTTGCATGATGAGGTATTGTGCCCTTTGATGCGATGGTAGTCACAAAAGGAATTGTCATCCCACCAAGATGGTTTGAACTGTCCTAGGTCATATGGTTTGGGCTCTTGGAGTTGTATGAAATTTGGTTGTACTAGCTTCTTCAGGACATATTCGATTGGTTTCAATAAAGGGGTGTATTTTCTTCGTGGGTATTGCTTTGGTTGTCTTGGAAGTCCTCGTTCTTGATTATTTTGCACCATGTTGGTTGTGTTGTCATTCATGTTGGGTGCTTTAAGAGTCAATGTGTGTCCTATTTTATTCATAGCTTTCATTTCCATGACTCCATTGTTTGTTAAATTCTTATTGCAAGACCAAAACTTGCTTTTGTCATTAGAGGTTTGTTGGTTGTGTGTGTTTTTATTTCCATATGTAAATTCACCTTGGGATATTAGAGCTTTTTCAAGTGTCATGTCTTTCTCAACTAAGTCTACAAATGTGGCACAACAATTTACTTGTAAAAGAGTGTTTCAACTTTGGCTTGAGGTTTTCTACAAACATGTCCACTTTTTGTTTTTCAGGAATCTTGACGAGACATTGATCCACCATACTACACCATCTTTGGAAGAAAGTAATAAAGGGTTCTCCTTCATCTTGTGTCAAGTGGAATAAGGTAGCAATCATGACACAATTTTCAATGTTATAAGTATAATTCTCCATGAATTTATTAGTGAGGTCATCCCATGAATTTATAGACCCTTTAGGTATCAGTACAAACCATTCAAGTGTCGACCCCATAAGAATTCTAGGGAAGAGTCTCAAAAGGTAGGAGTGATCATATGCAACATCCACACAAGTAGTGGTGAATTCTCATATGTGCTCGAGAGGATTGCTCTTTCCCTTATACTTGGTGAAAGTAGGCATAATATACCCAGGAGGGATAGGAGGCATGTATATGCTAGTGTCATATGGGTAAGGATGTAAATCATGTGATGATTATTTCTTCTTGTTTAACACTTGCATCCCTTCCACTTGCTTTTGTAGGGAAGCCAACTAGACAGTCAATGTGTCTATTATGGGATTGTTGGAAACATTTTTATGAGGTCCCATATTTGTGTTGTGTGGTCCCATGTTTTGTTTAGATGACATGTTTTGGTTTGAAACATTGTGCATATGTGGTGGATTTTGATTGTGTCCATGAGTTTGAATGTGTGATGTGTAAGTTGGGATGTGAGAAGTGGTTAAGCTATGTTGCATTTGTTGGGTGTGTTGTCCGTGTATATTTTGGTTTCCAAAAAAGGATCCATGTTTGTAGCCATATGATATGTTAAAGGGTTGTGTCATTTGTGATCCGTGTCCTTGTTGAAAAGGATTATAACCATGTGAAGTGTTTGTATTTTGACTATGTGGGGCGTTTGTGTTTTGTCCTTGCAAGGTGTTTGTATTGACATGAGGACCTTGTGACATGGTGTTTGTGTTTGATTGAGGTCCTTGTGAAATGGTGTTTTTGTTTGATTGAGGTCCTTGGATGAGAACCCTTCTTTCCTTAGGTCTACCAAGGATGTTAGATGTGGATGCCCCTATGCATTTAGATGATGAACCAAAGGGAGTAAATTCCGAGCCAAAGGGCAGTGTTGTGAATAATGGTTGTGATGTGGTTTGTGTCATGGGTTGTGACATAGATTGTGTCACAAATATGGATGAAGTGTTGGTAGTTTTGGTACTTTGGGTTGTTGTCCCAATGGATATGGAATTGTTAGGTTGTGGTGTAGATTGTCCTTAGCTTGTTTGTGTGTTGTTCTTGGGTGAGATTGTTGCTCATAAGGTATTGACATCAAATCCATGAGGTAGTTTAACTCCTTCATGTAAAAGCTTGGCTAAATATCATTGGGGGTCCAACATGACAATTTTTTCCACAAGAGAGGCTACTTCGGGATTTTGTGCGGCAACCTTTACTTCTTCTATGAAGACATTTCCATCTTAGTCTCTAACAAGGAATTGTTCAAAAGGATTTATTGTCTTTGGTTGCTTATAAGATGTAGACCCTACGTTGACATGGTCTTGACTTTCAAGGTTGGTATTGTTGTGAGGATAATTAGTGGTATTGTCAAAGTTGAGGGTGCTAGTGTAATTGTAAAGGTCATCATCATCATGAAAGAGATCCATTGTTCGACGTTTATTTTGCAATCTAGTTTCAACCATATAAGACTTGCTCAAAATGAAGGTGGATGGTATGAGACTAAGACTATGTTTATGGTATTTTTTTGAAATAAGGTGTGCCTAAATGTAATGCAACTATTATTTTTTTGGTATTTTGGGTATTTTACGGATAAAATATGTCTAATGTATGCAACAAGACTAAAAGTGATAATGATAATGTTGGATGTTATGAAGTATAAAGTGTATGATAATGCTCTTTTAGGTCTAACATGTTGTGGTATGAAGGATGCAAATGACTGAGAGGTGATGGATACCTATAGTGAACTTGAGGGCTTAAACACTTTTGAAATATGTAAGAACAAGATCACTAGCTAACCAAGGGAAAACCAATGTTTCAACTAGGATTTTCAAATGACCATTTTATAGGACAAGTGAAAAGAATGACAAGGTGAGTTTCCCATCTAGACTTGTGAGTAGGAAATTATCACCAAAATGAAAAAGGACTAAGTTAAAAAGTGACTTGGTCAAATGACAATCTTTTGTTGAAGCAATGTTTTGTGTGAAGGTATAGAGAGTTCTTCTATCCTAAATTCCACAAGGTGCCAAGCCTAAAAGTCTGAAAAAGGTAGCCTAATGTGATGTTGGGATATGCAAGTAATGAGGATGCTAAGGTACCTAAAATGGTGACCTAATAATGGAATGGTGATATGCAAGGTGAATTGAGCAAGTTTTTGGTTTTAAACATGAATCACAACAAGAAGTTGATCTGAAGATGAATCTCAAAGGTTTGAATATTATTTTGGCAAGAGTTTGACCTGATTTTGACTATTTTGTTTGAATTTGTTGCTAGGTGTAATGTTTGTTTGCTTGTTTGTTTGGAAGACAGACACATAAAACACAATGTATTGATTTTGATCTTGGTGTGAAAAAGTTTGATTTCAAGATGAAAACACTCATAGACAACATGCACAATCCTAGGGTTGGAAAGGAAACCACTGGTTGATATCCCCACTTGGATTTCTCCTACCACTTAAACAAGGCGGACAACTAGAGACTTGGTGGCACTGACTCCCCCTTACACGACACTCACTTCTTAGGCACACCAAGTCTCAATTCCCCAAAGAGGAATTTCTGCCTCTACACTTGAATAGTGAAGACATGGGGCGACTTCAGAGGTCCGACCTCCTGCGATCAACGAGCATATATGTAATGCCCCTCCCAAAAATTAAACTAATGTGATCCCAAGATTAAGCTCTACAAGAAGTAATGATATTTGTAAACATTGTAAATTAATAGGCCATGGTAAATATATTTGACAAAAAAAAATAATTAATTTATTTGTTACCATTTTCACTATCAAATGTATATTAATGTACTAATAAAGTGTTGTAGGTAATTTTATTTCCTGCTCAATGATGAAATTTTGACCCGGGGTGAACAATCTAGTGTGACAGGACTAAAGTTTACACTTAAGAAATTTGTTAGTTTTTAATAATAAATAAATTGATAGTAGTTTTATTCCCGAGAGGAAAGTTTGAGTGGTTATTTATGGGAAAACAATATTTTTAAAAGCCCATGTATTGAATGTAGATGGAGGAGAATGTATTTTTATGGACGAGTAATAAAAAGAAGCGGTGGATCTTTTCAGGCGGTTTTTCCCCAGTTGAGGTTTTCCACGTAAAATTTGTGTTGCTTTCTTCTCATCTCTATTATCAATCTTCCTACTCTCAGTAATTTAATTTATGAATAGTTTTAGGTTTAAGTAGTTATTGGTTGCTATTAATTTCCAATAATTTGTCAGGCTTTAAACTCAAAATATCAATCGCCATCTTATTTCCATGCATTCCAAATTGTTAATGTTTTTTTTTTAAGATTATATAAAGCCTGGAAAAATCACCTTACCTGCAGTGAGCATTTTGGCAGTGATCCCTTTGTAAAAATCACCTTAATCGGTGCTTTATAACTAAGAATTAGCATTCTCCATGGTTTTTCCCATCTTGGCTTTCCACGTAAATTCTAGTGTTCATTGTGCATGGTGTTGTTATGTGCTTTCATGTTCATATCTATTTGATTAATATAAGATTGCTTCAGATTAATTAAAGTCAAGAAAATTGTTTTATGATAACTGATTCACCCCCTCTCTCAATTATCTGGATTGTTCAACAATTGGTATTAGAGCCTGGTCCCTTGCAGATAGAGCTTAACTGCTTGAGGGAGATTTTGGCAGCTTGAAGAATATGGCGAGAGATAATTACTTTGAGGAAGAACTGAAGATAATGTTTGATGACATGGAAAGCACGAAATCTAAAAATGAAGAATTGAAAGAAAACTTCAAGGAGGAAAATTCTTGTATCTCAAAGCTAAGGGAGAAAATAAGGAAATTCAAAGCAAGACGCAGAGAGGTTAGCCAGGAATTAAAGGAGTCAAAGGAAAGTATTGTGGATTTGAAGATACAGCTAGATGAATGCAAGAAGACTGAAAAAAATCTCAAAGATACTATCAAACAAAAAATGGATGAATACAAGAAGATTGAAGAAAATCTCAAACAAAAATTGGAAGAAAATGAGAAGTTAGATCAAGAGTTAAGAAAGTTGAAATTAGACATAAGAGTATGTCAAAGTAGCATAATTTTGGATCAACTCTTGTCCCTACAGAAATGTCACAAGGATAAGGGAGGACTTGGCTTTTCAGGTGAAAGCTCAAATTAGAACACTAAGGGAAAAGACAAAGTAGTTGAAGCTAAAGACAAATTTGTTGTAACAAGCAAGGTATGGAACTCTAGAACATCTACAAAAAGACCTCCGATTAGACAACCAAATGCTCAAAGGTACTTATCATTTAATGGCTATTATTTTCTATGCAAAATTTTTGGACATAAGGCTGTAGAGTGTAGAAGCAAGAAGGAACTGAGTACTCAATGCTTTAACTGTCACAAGTTTGGTCATAAATCAAGTCATTGCAGAAGCCAATTATCTAATCTAGCTAGAAGGAATGGAATGAATAATATCTTTCATGGTAATTTCCATTTATGCCATGGTTATGGTCACAAAGCTAATCATTGTAGATCCATGGTTCACCCAGCTAAGTCAGGACAAAGATGTTACAAGTGTAGTCAACCGGGACATTATGCTAACTCATGCAGATATATTGCTTCAGAAAAGCCTGAAAATAAAAAGGTTGCAGAATTAGATGAATCTAAGAAGAAGACGGTCATGGTTTGGAAGAAAAAGGAAACAAGTGTGGAGAATTCCTCTATGGTACCGAATCTCAGTACAAGCTCTACCAGAATCTGAGCCAACATCCTTGGCTTAGGGGGAGTTTTGCAATACATATCCTGTCGGTTCCCCCTCTCTGAAGTAATATTGATGTGTTTTCAACATGACTAAGTTTGATCCACCTAGTGATGTATGATGAAGCTTAATCCGACTAATTGAAAAGTGAAGTACAATTGATGGTGTCATCAACGTAAATTTTTGGCAGAAAAATCAATATGAGTAATAAGATAAAAGGTGGAGTTTCAAATCATTTCTCAAAGTTTGCAAAGAAGGAGAAGAAGTTTCACTGAGCGATAAAAGGATTGAAGAAGCTAAGTGCATCAATGGAATCTATGTTGGTTATCAGTGAATCCAGTGGCAGTATTCCACTAAGACTGAAGGGAGTAAAGTTGGACAAATTTGATCATCGGAAGATGAAGGAAATGGAACTAGGGTTGAAGACTGTTGAATTACATAGTGTAAGTGCCCTGGGTATGAATCTATGGGGATAATTTCCCTGGATTGCCGATAAAGAGTCTATCTTGTTCCTATTGAGTCAATTCAAGGATGGAAACATCATTTTGGACAAACCCTATTTGATCACTAAGGAATCCATTAAATCTATTACCAAATTGTGCAGTGTTGGTGACCTCCTTGGGAAGGAAATGGTGAAATACAAAGACATGGAGATGTGAAGGAACTTACTGGTATCAACAAAGACCCCCAAACTCTACTGATAAATACTATTGTCGATCTTGCAGTAAGGTATGTTGCTTATGGTACATCACTTACAAAATCTATTTCCAAAATCGTGAAGGTTCTACATTGGATATTGTTATGTATCTTGGACATAAGATGGTGAAGGAAAACAAATAGTTTGACTTGTGTAGCCTCATAATGGAAAACTTAATTGAGAATGTTAGAATGTCTTTGGTTGAGAGTTATCCCTTTCGGTTTGGGTCTCTACTCATATGTTTAGTATTTTACTTTTTGAGTTCATTACCATCAAAGGAGAATGTTAAGTGGAAGTCTAACATCCCCATTGGAATTTTTTTTTACAGATATTTGGAATGTATGGAAGATAAAGGAAGTGCATGCAAAGTTTATTTCTCATCCTTGCAGATGGATCTGTGCTCTGGTGTGATAGTGTCTAGTGCTATGCCTATTAGACAGTTTGAGGGTGGTTCCTCCTTCGATAAGGAGTTAGAGGTTGTCATTGGTGGTTCCCCTCTGGAACCTAAAAGGAGAAAAATTAACACAAAAGATGTCATCACTATCTTAGAAGAGAAGGAGAAGGAGAAGGAAGAAGATTCTTTGCTTGGATCTGACTCTTTTGATCTAGATGAAGTTCATTTGGTCTTGGATGAAGGTGATATAAGAAATATTGGTGAAATGTGGTATGCCTGCTCTTTGGACAGTGGGCCTAGAATTAAAGATGTTTTTGTTGATTATCTGCTCAAAAAGGGTATTACTGTTTTAGTTGTTTCTAACTCGTTACCAGATGATCTGGTAGAAGTTGTTGGAGAAAGGTTGTTGCGGGAAGGATCTAAAAGTCATAAGATCCAAGCTATGATTGAGAGAAGGTGTGTCAAATCCAAACAAAAGTTATCCAAACACATTGGTGAGACAAGAGAATTAAGGAGATGTTTGACATCTACAGGCATTATCTTTGGTTGCCTATTGCTGTTGATAATTTTAGAAGTAGAATTGTAGCCGTTGAATCTGAAATGAATAATATTGGAAAGTTTTTGGACTTCTTCAAAGATAAAGATGGAAAACAAAGAATAAGAGTTGGAGAGTTGCAAGATGAGTTACTGTCTATTCAGAGACAAATGAAAGATTTGGTTAGAACTTTCTGGTTGGTCAAAGAGATTGTTGAGGTCCGATTGGATCATCTTTCTGGGATACTTTATGATGCAGAGGATTGTGAACGACAATGCCTATCTCTGAACTGGTTATCTTCATTTATGTTGTTGACTCTACTGGACAGTATGTGTGCCAAAATGATTTCTGCAATGCAAGCTTGAAAGAGGATTCTTCCAATTGTGAGAGAATGGTATGTACAAGAAAATTTTTCATGTGAAAAGTGTTATTTTCACTTGATTTCTTGAATGTTCTTATTTGGTCCTTTTCCCTTGATGGAAAAAAGGGGGGAGAAAATGAAGAGAAAAAAAAAACAAAAAGATGTATTAAATAGATTGACAAAGGGGGAGTGCTTGGAGTTTTTTGTTTACAGTTTTTGTATTTTTGAGTTTTTATTGTTTTACCATCAATGCCAAAGGGGGAGATTGTTGAGAAGTTGTTGAGATGATTTAGCATTATTGTCATTGATGTCAAAATCTAGGATCCAGAAGGTTGTGCTCTAGATGATATACATAAATGATGTATCCTTTTGTGTGCTTTGTTGTTGCGTAGTGTGGATGTTATCCTTGATTTGGATAGGGTAGTACTTCTTTTTGGGACACTTGTGAAAGTCAGATAATGAAAAATAATGAAGACTAATCCTTTGATGTTGGCTGCTGTGCTCAAAGCTTATTCCAGGTACCCTTGCTATCTAGACATTCATGTAGCATGTTACAAGTTTTGGTATGGCTAATTGTGTTTCTCCGGTTGGTTATGAAATTGACGGAAATCAAGATTTGGTCTTGGTTGTGGCATTCTCATCAGCTCCAGAATATATTTCATGTAATTCAAAGTTTTCTATCTTTTAATAATTATGCTATCTTATGAATGACCTATTTATAGGTCCCTTGGTAACGTGGTAAGGAGATCTTTATGTGCGACCTATCCTTGGGTCCAGTGCTAGCATGCCAAGACTTATTGAATATTTCAAGTTTGTTCTTCAAGCTGACATGTTTTGTGGTGACCTAATTCAAATTGTGTTTGGTCGACTTAGAAGATTATGAAGACATTGTGTTTTTTTGACTTAGGAGATTATGAAGGCATGGAATGGTATAAGTATAAGTTGATTTTGTTCAGTGAAAGAAAGTGTGCGGTGAATGTGACTATGAAAATCCAGATATTGTGAAATGTGCGAACAGATAAAAGGGTGCAAAAGGATTATGCGATAAGAAACAGAGAAGGAAGCTGAAGACAAGTGTCAGAAAGAAGTAATCTGTATTGCAGAGGTCGTGCAAGGAACGTGGGAAGAATATTTTTGATCGGATCTCCCATAAATAGATATTGTGCTATTAACTGGAATTGAATTCATGCATATGTAGATGCAACTTCATGAGTTCATTTTGTAATCAGATGTTTTTGTATTAATCGGGCAGTGAGCCCATTGGCAGTGAGCCTTTTTATCTTTGGCTGTAATAGCTGACAATGAGCCCACCGACAGTGAGCCTTACCTGCAGCGAGCATTTTGGCATTGGGCCCTTTGTAAAAATCACCTTAACTAGTGTCACCTTAACTTGTGCTTTATAATTGAGAATTAACATTCTTTGTGGTTTTTCCCATCTTGGGTTTCCACGTAAATTTTGGTGTTCATTGTGCATGGTGTTGTTATGTGCTTTCATGTTCATATCTATTTGATTATTATTTGATTGATATAAGCTTGGTCCGGATTAATTAAAGTCAAGAAAATTGTTTTATGATAACTGATTCAACCCCCGTCTCAATTATCTAGACTGTTCAACAACTATTACCATTAAAATCTCCCTGTACATGCAATTATTCCTATGCCGTATTTCTTGTCTTATTGAAAATAGAATGGTTAAAGAAAAAAATAGAATAAGTAAATAATACTAGAAATAATGATAATTTGGTAATAAGCACAATAAAGAGTATTTCAAATTAGTAAATTTGATAAATTTGTATTTGCAAGATATTTACACTGTTATTAGATGCATAAATAATTAACGCTAATATTCCATTAATTCTTATTGTCCTCTTATTAGTATATTGTTACTATTGTGAATATGATTTTTCTTAGCATTGCTGTTTTTCTGAATTTTTATTTAGTTTAACCTAATTATTTGGTAGTCCAAATTAGCAATTTAGTTTAATCTATCATTCGAATATATTAGGTAGTATGTGTATTGTTAATGGGTATAACTTAATTGCTCACTATTGGTTAATATTTGAATCAATTTATTATAGGACACACCAGTTCAGAACAAGAACGATAAATTGGAGTATGCAGTAGAAATTAGATCTTGATCAAAAGAAATGGAATTTGGATCAGAGCAGTAGAAATTAGCGATGTGAAGTCTGACAAAGGAATAGCACAATTTCGGCTTAAACATTTCTCCATCATAAGGAAGTAAACAACATCCCTCAAATCACCAATTGCAAGATGAGGTATTTATTTTTCACTTGGAACTTTTTTCTTTTAGTTATGATTCAAGAAAAATCTAATCAATAGTTACGTAAATTCAAGTTGAGGGTTGAAAGCCCTTAGTAAATATATAGTTATGTAAATTCAAGTTGAGGGTTGAAAGCCCTTAGTAAATATATTTTTAAACATAGAGAAAATGGGATTTTATAAATAATAAGGAATGAGAACCTCTTTCTTAAATTTTGAGATAATTAGAATCAAATAGGTAATACCTTTGATATTAGTAGGTAGTATTGATCTACAATTATGGATAATATTAAATTTTAATATAATGAAATTATTGTAATCTTTGATATTCGTAATATTTGATTTACAATTATAGATAATATTGTTGTAATTAAATTGTTTTATTTATCGTTTAGCATGAATTTAAGGTATAAGCATAATTAATATACATGCCAAATCCTCTTTCGGTACATTGATAGGATATTTATATATAAATTATCTCTACAGTTAAATGAACAAAATATATATATACATTTATAAAATAAATATCTATTATTATATTTTATTCTTTCAAATACTTTCGATTCTATTCAACTGATTGTATTTGAATCAAAAGCTCGATAATGCACTTTGATAACAATATGTTCGAGGGTAAAAGATTATATTTTTCTTATTTAATATTTGTTCAGAAATAAGGTAACCCTAATTTTTTTGGGGTTTCTAATATAATTTGGATGGAACTGAGGGTGATTAATTTAAAATAAGATGTTAAAATGAAATTTGAGTATAAATATGTTGGAGTGATTGAAATGAGATTTAGGGTTAAAGTTGAGTAGTTTTTATGACTAATGTGGTACCAACGCCTGAACAATGCTTCTTGGTAGAAGTTTACATTTAAGTACTAAGATCGAATAGTGTAGTATTTCAATTGCGCTTGATTCTTTTATTTATATATGTTAAAGGGAAAAGTCATAAAATCGATAAAAATAGCATTGCAAATGCCCATCTTGTAATTTTAATCTATTATTCAGTTGAAATGGTAAGGTCCTTGTGATATTCAATGTTAAATCCACACTTATAAGGAAATTTATCTATCAAGTATAAGTATTTTATATTGGCTAATTTATTTTGTTACTATTCATCTTTAGTCATTTATTTGTTAGTGGGATTCTTTGTGTTTATGCATAGGATCAAATCTCTATAAGATAGTTTGAATTAAATTATGGGTGGGTGCATGAAGTTGGGTGGAAATTTCGTGGCCACTTTCTAAAAAAAGTTTGAAAAATCATAGCACAAGCGCGTTATAACGCACTCACGTTATTGCACATTAAAAGCAAAAAAGAAGAAGAAAGTCTTCAATTTCACTTCGATTGTTTTCTTCTTCTTCCCGCGGCTAAAACTCCCAACCTTCACACTTGGATTCTAGGAGGAGGTATTGGGCACAAATCTTCAACAAAAGTTGCTATTTATTTGCAAGGATGGCGCCACGACGACGAAGAGGTGGGAGAGGTAAGTATTGTTTCCTGTTTGTTTTGAATTTCTTAGTTTTAGGTTGATTTTGTTAGTTTTAGGTTATATTTGATATATATTTTTTTGAATTTGTAGGAGATGCAAATGAACCCGCAAACCCAAAAAATCCTCAACAAGAAGAGCAACCAGATCCTGAAGAACAAAATCCTCAACAAGAAAATCAACCTCAACAACAACCTCCTGCACCAATCACTCAACACCCTCCTGGCACTCAACAAAATTTAATGAGTGAGATTGAGAACAACAAAAAACAAATTGAGGATTTTATTAGTAGGTTGAGTGATCCAAATGGTTCAACCACAGAAAGAATGACCCTCGCAAATTCATTGAAAGATATGTTAAAAATGTAGATTCAATTAGCAAACAAATAATTGGATGACAAGATAGGAGGCAAGTGGCTAGGGCATATTATGCGGATAAACTATCATATAAACAAGTAAAGGATTTAAAAATTACAAAAGGTGATTTGTGCTCATTATTCACTGACCCACGCACAAATCAAAATCTTAGCCTCAATGAGAAGAGGTTTCCTATTCATTGGTGCCACCACCAAGAGATTATGAACCATTTTTATGATGGGTGGTACATGGTCTTTGATGACCGACCATGCAACAATTGTGAAGTCCCCCAGTATTTTCTTAGGAAACTATATAGTGAGTTCATATTGAACAAAATCCCAAATTATTTTGATATGAGGGACTTCCAGGGGAGAGGTGGGGGGTCGGCTCAGGATAGGCCTGGTGCACAGCTGAATCCTACGCGGCAAGGGAGACGAGCTCTCGCTAGGCCGCCTCATGAGCACGTTGTTATGCTCACCATCACGAAGGAGAGTGCCGACGTAGAGACATTGCAGGTGATCAACATTTTGACCCAGAGTGTCATCCATCATACTAGTCCTATTCTTCAGTGCCATCCAAGGGAGTCTTCAAGTGGTGGCCTTTGAACCCATGTGTGTCAATCTTGTGGGGTGACTTGTTCATATGACCCCACCAGCACCCAGGAGGCTGCTATGTAGGATTTGTATGCAGCTACGGAGATGGAGAGGGTGGCTGACATTTTGCATGATGCGTATGGCATTGATACTCAGGTAAAAGTTAGCATGTTCATTGAATTTAATTTATTAAATTTCAATTTTGAAATGCAAGATTAACTAATTTAGTTTTATGATTTTAATAAAATTGCATGGTCACAGTGTTGAGACTAGATACATTGGCCCTCCACCTACTTATTTCTGCAGTACACCTATCGGTGGGGTATGCAACTAGTAAAGAATTAAAAATTTATTACATGTTAATAGCATTGTTTTACAAATTGTATTTTAATATGTGATTTTGGATGTTGAATAGGGTAATATTGGAGGTTTCGAGGGAACACCTCCTAGTGCCAGTGGATTTACTCAAACCTACACGTAGGTAATAGAATAAAGAGTTTAACTAATGCATTTTACTTAATAGATTTGTATAGTTTATATTCATATCGTTGTTTACATTGCATTGCACATCATTCAAACTCAAAGCATTACTTCACATTCCATAACTAATAACTAGATGTTGATAGATGGAAAAATTTCAACTACAATATAGTTGTTTAGAAAGTCAATATAAGTAGTGATGCAATTTCTTCACATGGAGGCATGTGCTTGCAAAGGTGCACCTGCACGACAAACTATAGATGCTTGGAAAAAATATATGAAACCATAATAGTAAGCAATAGCATAGACAAGGAAGTTAGTAGTTTGAAAAAATTCCTAAAAGAAATGCGGTCTCATGGTGATGGAATTCCATTCCATCACCATGAGACCACATTTCTTCGAGGCATTTCTTCAAAATTCTCACCACCTTTTCTATGATACCACATTTTTCATACATATGCACCAAAGCATTTTATCAAACTACTCACTTCCTTGCTGCTATGGCTAAAAGCCTAAAAGAGGTGCTTTCCAACAAACTATGGATGCTTGGAAAAATATCTATCAAAGCATAATAGTAAGCAATAATACCATAGAAAAGGAAATGAACTTTTTGAAAAAATGCCTGAAAGAAATGCGTTCTTATGGTGATGGAATTCCATGACATGAATTTTTTTGTAATGGAATTCCATCACCACGAGATCCCATTTATTTTGAGGCATTTTTTCAAACAATTCACTACCTTCTCTATGCCACCACAATTATCGTAATGTCTATGAAAGCATTTAATCAAATGATTCAATAGCTTGCTGCTATGGGTAAAAGCCTAAAAACAAATCCTTTTGAACAAGATATGGATAGGGAAAATAGTAAGCATGATAATTAGAAATATATAGTTTAATAAGTACTCAAAATTTTGTTAATTAGATCTCATACATTATAAGTCATGATGTGCATCGCTATTGTAACTTTTTTGTGATTGAATAATTTGTTGTTTTATTTTCAGATGTTGGTTGTGGAAATACCTCCAAATGTTACAAGGGCAATGGATATCGGTGTTTCATCCGCTATACAATCCTCGATGGCTCTGATAGGGGAGGTATGAGGCAAATTACTAAATTTCAATTTACATTCGTTGTTATAGATGTTAGTTCTAGTGAAAAATCAAACCAAATTATTGATTTGTAGTCTAATTTCTATTTGGATGGTTTATACAGGGCTTGAGCACACCTCAACATCGGTGTGCGAATATTTCCCTTGTGGAGAGTGATTGTGAGATGACCATAAGTGATTTTTTTTAAATATATCATTTTTTTTAATGTAATTTCTATATATTAATGTCTTTAATTCTTATTGTAACAGTTAAAACTTCACCAAGAACATAACAGTACTAGGAGGAGTAGCAGGAGAACTCCTCGAGTGCAATACAAATGAGTGACAAACCTATCATCATCCGATCAACAAGCAAAGGGCAAGAGTTTATTTCAAGAGCCTGGAGAGCAATGAATTTTGATTCTAGAGCCCTTTGTTGTATGCCTACATGGCAGTTTTGTACATATTTTGTATTGGATATATTTGAAATTGTATGCCTATATGGCATTCTCGTAAGCCTATATGGCTATTTTGTACCTATATTTTATAATTATATCGACATATATTGATGTATGCGTACATGGCTATTTGGTTAATACAAATATTTTTTTATCGATGGTGTCCATATTTGCATGTTATAAATTCATGGTAAAATAGATATGAGTTGCATGTATTCAAGTGTATAATTTACAATTTACGTGTATACTTTGTGACTTACATGTGTTCCAATGTATACTTTGCGACTTACACGTTTTCATGCGTATACCTTGTATTCATGCATATACTTTGTATTAAGTTGTGTATACTATGTATTCGTGTGTATACTTCAAGGCATACGTGTTTGTGACTACTTTGCTTCCCTTATTCACATGTACATGCTTGAATTATTCATGTGTATACTTATTAATTGGTTAGCCATAGCATTGATCATTGTTGTCCTTCAAGGTTTGTCTTGAATAAATTAATTGATTGATGGTAAACAACTTTATCTAAAAGCAAAAAACATGTTTTCAATTGGTATTCCATGAAATGATTGATAAAAAGATTCCAATATATTTAATCCTTTGATTGGAACAACTCAATTAAGCAAAGGATACATAATCTTCACAACACTTGCAAAACATAATATTCAGAGTAGATGAAATAGTTAGCTTCTTGAGACATTATCTATGTTATCGGATTCTTCTATTTTAGCCCTAGTTCTGGTCCTGGTTCGCTCAGGTGGTGCGGGTCCTGGTTTGGTTCACTTGTGGGTTCGACCAGGGTCCTTCATTTTTGGGTTTGGTTCACCTAGGTAGAACCGAATAGAACCCAGGCAGAACCCAAACAAAACCCAGGCGAACCAAGATAGAACCTGCGTGCCTAGGCATCCAAAAAAGTGTTTTTTTGAACTTTTTTTAATGTTTTATGGAGATTGACTTTGACCCACACCCAAGGGAACCCTAAAAGTGACCTCTAAATCACTTCAAACACCTTAACTACCTCATTCTTATTCATTTGTTTTGAAAACAAGCATTTTCATTCCAAGAGGCTGAGCTTTCATTTTTGCTTGCTAGATTGAAAGCGGATTGTGACACAACTTTCTTTTTACAAAAATTGTTCTGCATCATTGAACTGAGAATTTATCACACATATGTAGAGAAACAGAGGAATAATACAAACTAAAACACATTACACTTCTATTCTCATTGACTTTATGTACTCTCCAACATCTCTCTTCTCTCATGCGAAGAGTTAGAACCGCTTGGCCATGCCTTTCCATCATTCAGGAAGTTTTTCTCTTTTTGACAATGTTAAAAGCATGGTTGCATACAAATTAGACAAAAGAATTTTCCTTTTAGATTATCAATGCATGGAAGTTTGAAAAAGTATCCTTGATATTACAAAAAGATATGTGTTTATACACTTCAATTGTGCACTCACCCTTTGGTTCTTTGAAAGAAAAATCTACCTATGCCATTGTTACACTACACAGGTAAACCAAATTTTGTATTGTGGAGCTATATTAAGCTACCACTCTCAAGACCAATGTAACAATGATACAAAATAATGTTTGAGACTACAAGAAGACATAAAATGGCTAGTGTACTAAAAAAATTCTTATTATTTATGAATAATGCTGATAACTCTACTCAAATGGCTTCTTTTTTCAAAAATCATACAAATTGAACCCTAGCATCAATAGACTTTGTATATCAAGCTACCACAATTCAATTTTCAACGATGAATATTTATCATGCATGTTTTAAATGACATTCAAGTGTATGGTGGTTTTGTTGTTTATATGATGTTATGTGATATTCTAATCCTAATTCATGCTTCTAGGCTGCATATATATATATATTACATATTTTTTGTACCAACGAACCCAAAATGAACTGAACCCCCCTCCAAAAAAAACTGGCCTAACTGGCGAATCGAACCCCTAAACCCGAACCCAAACCTGAACCTCAAAACCTATTCCAACACTCTTCATTCTGCCTGCACAAACTTAATTGACCACCAAATTATGCTACCTCTTGACTTTACCCACTTTTAATCCCTCAAACATCTCTTTTTCATTCAAAACCCCTATTTTCCCAACTAGGGCATCATGACATAACATAATTTTGACCTCCCTTGTCCTTGTAGACCTTTTGAACACATCAAAATCCACAACCTCACCCTATTTCCAACCTATTCTAACTTATTTTCAAGCAATTTCTTATTTTCACCTCTTCTAGCCTTGCTTTTAAGGGGCCTCAATTCTGAATTTTCAACAGAGGCAACATTAGTAATCTCTTCCAATGCCTTTACCAATGTTATTTTCTTATTTCTACTCCCTATCCTACTTACATCAGGCCCATATCACCAAGACACAACTTGAACAATAAGTGGAATGGCCTATTTCAACATATTACACTTAAACCCTTAAGGGATCGATCCGATTGAACGTAGTTCGAAGCAATTCCGCATGTTTGGGTGCAAAAGAGGACCATGCCTAGAGAAAAAATACATATTCAGACGCATTGGAACAGTTTGTTTGGTCACATGAGTTGTAGAACGAAAGTTGCACCACTTTGCAACTTTTCACTACTTGCATTTGACACTTTTCCATCAACTGAAAACTGGACACCACAGGAAAACCACTCCGAGATAACAAAAACTGAGAGAGGTTATTGCAGTGGGGCCCAACACGATCCCATAAGATCAAATGAGAATTTTCTAAACATCACGGTATCTGAGTAACAACATGCTAAAGTTTGCAACCATTTTGCACTTTGGACCCTTAAGGGATCGATCCAGTTGAAAGTAGCTCAGAGTGATTCCGTGTGTTTGGGTATGGAAAAGGACCATGCCTAGCATAAACATACCTATTCGGACGTATTGGAACAGTTCGTTTGGTCACACGAGTTGCAGAACGAAAGTTGCACCACTTTGCAACTTTCCACTACTTGCATTTGACGCCATCAACAAAAAACTGGACACCACAGGAAAACCACTCCAAGATAACAAAAACCAAGAGAGGTTATTGTAGAGGGGCCCAACATAATCCCATAGAATTAGATGAGAAGTTTCTTAGCATCACAGTATCCGAGTAATAGCATGTTGAAGTTTGCAGCCATTTTGCACTTTGGACCCTTAAGGGATCGATCCAGTTGAACGTAGCTCAGAGCAATTTTGCGTGTTTGGGTGTGAAAGAGGACCATGCCTAGCATAAAAATACCTATTCAAATGTGTTGGAACAGTTTGTTTGGTCACATGAGTTGCAAACAAAAGTTGCACCACTTTGCAACTTTCCATTGCTTGCATTTGGCACTTTTTCCATCAACAAAAAATGGACACCACGGGAAAACCACTTCAAGATAACAAAAAATGAGAGATTTTATTGTAGAGGGGCCCAACGTGATCCCATAGGATCAGATGAGAAGTTTCTAAGTGTAACAGTATCTGAGTAACAACATGCTGAAGTTTGTAGCCATTTTGCACTTTGGACCCTTAAGGGATCGATCCAGTTGAACGTAGCTCATAGCGATTCTGTGTTTGGGTGTGAAAGAGGACCATTCCTAGCGTAAAAATACCTAATTGGATGCATTGGAACAATTTGTTTGGTCACACGAGTTGCAGAACGAAAGTTGCACCACTTTGCAACTTTCCACTACTTGCATTTGACACTTTTTCCATCAACTGAAAACTAGATACCACGGGAAAACCACTCTGAGATAATAAAAAATGAGAGAGGTTATTGTAAAGGGGCCCAACAAAATCCCATAGGATTAAACGAGAAGTTTTTAAGCATCACGGTATCCGAGTAACAAAATGTTGAAGTTTGCAGCCATTTTGCACTTTGGACCCTTAAGGGATCGATCCGGTTGAACGTAGCTTAGAGCGATTCCACGTGTTTGGGTGTGAAAGAGGACCATTCCTAGCGTAAAAATACCTATTTAGATGCATTGGAACAATTCATTTGGTCATAGGAGTTGCAAAACAAAAGTTGCACCACTTTGCAACTTTCCACTACTTGCATTTGACAATTTTTTCCATTAACTGAAAACTGGACACCACAGGAAAACCACTCTAAGATAAAAAAAACTGAGAGAGGATATTGTAGAAGGGTCCAACATGATCCCATAAGATTATACGAGAAGTTTCTAAGTGTCACGGTATCCGAGTAACAACATGCTAAAGTTTTCAACCATTTTGCACTTTGAACCCTTAAGGGATCAATCTAGTTGAATGTAGCTCAAAGCGATTCCGCGTGTTTGGGTGCAAAGGGGGACCATACCTAGCATAAAAATATCTATTCGAATGTGTTGGAATAGTTCGTTTAGTCACACGATTTGCAGAACAAAAATTGCACCACTTTGTAGCTTTCCACTGCTTGCATTTGACACTTTTTCCATCAACTGAAAACTAGACACCACAGGAAAACCGAGAGAGGTTATTATAGAGGGGCCCAAAATGATCCCATAAGATTAGACAAGAAGTTTCTAAGCATCACGGTACCCGAGTAACAACATGCTGAAGTTTGCAGCCATTTTGCACTTTGGACCCTTAAGGGATCGATCCGATTGAACGTAGCTCGGAGTGATTCCGCATGTTTGGGTGTGAAAGAGGACCATGCCTAGTGAAAAAATACCTATTCAAACGCATTAGAACAGTTCATTTGGTCACATGAGTTGCAGAACGAAAGTTGCATTACTTTGCAACTTTCCACTACTTGCATTTGACACTTTTTCCATCAACTAAAAACTGGACACCACAGAAAAACCACTCCGAGATAACAAAAAATGAGAGAGATTATTGCAGTGAGGTCCAACATGATCCCATAGGATCAAATGAGAAGTTTCTAAGCATCACGGTATTCAAGTAACAACATGCTGAAGTTTGCAACCATTTTGCACTTTGGACCCTTAAGGGATCGATCCAGTTGAAAGTAGCTCGGAGAGATTCCGCGTGTTTGGGTATGAAAAAGGACCATGCTTAGCGTAAACATACCTATTCAGACATGTTGGAATAGTCTGTTTGGTCACACAAGTTGCATAATGAAAGTTGCACCACTTTGCAACTTTCCACTACTTGCATTTGACATTTTTTCCATCAATTGAAAATTGGACACCACGGGAAAACCACTCTGAGATAACAAAAAATGAGAGAGGTTGTTGTAGACATCCCCAACATGATCGCATAGGTTTAGATGAATATTTCATAAGTGCCATGGTATCCGAGTAATACCCTATCAAAGATTGCTACCCTTTTGCACTTTGGGATTTGATGTTTCATTGAACTGTACGGTTCCGTACAGGGTGATTGTGCTCTCTTTTCGATGAAATTCGGTAGGCAACAGACTTAACTCCATTTTAGTTTTAGTTTGGTTGGATTTCAAGTGTTTTTGTGGATTTTAGAAGCCAATTACTGAGGGTCGGTTTGTATACCCTGTTTAAAGGGTTTTGAGTGCATTAAAATGTCATATTAAGCCTTTCACCCACTATATGCTTCTATAACTCAATGGAAAGGCTTAGTTATGGTTATAAAACATGTGTAAAAATTTGTTTGCACAAGTGAGGTGAATAGAGGGTTTTTAGGTGATGCCCTAGATGTCAAATGGTGCATTTTTTAGTGGAAAATGGTGGTTTACTGCTAGGGCTTGAAGAAATCTTTGGGGGAAGCGATATCTCTTGAACTTTTAAGCTTGTGTAGACCTTTTTGAAGGTTTTAGGCTTTGGTTGGCTGTCAGAAGGTTTCGAGTATGGGTTTTCAATAAACCCTTTCCTAACTTGTGAAAGAAGAGGGTTTTGGGGTTTGTTATGTTAGAGGGCTTGTTGATTCAATTCAAGGTGGTGGAACTCTTTTCAACATCAACTAATCAAACCTCAACAAGACACCAACATTGAAATCACAATCACCCAAATTGAATCAACTAACAACAATACGCTTATAGTCTCCAAATCTCATCAAATGGGCTTATCTTTTAGAGAAGGTCATCCAGTGGACAACCAAACATCAGTCAAGCTTTAACACAGACCCTAAGACAAATTCCCAAGAGATCATACCATGTTTCTTTGTACCATCATTAAGATCCAATAGACTACCTTGCACAAAGGCTACTAAATTAGCCCTATTTAAAAAGAGACAACCTTTTAAACACTAGATATTCACTCAAACTCCTCAAACAACAGTATGTTATGTGTCAAAACCTCCAATTCCATGATTTGTTTCCAGGTCCAAAACCTCTAGACCCCTAATACACCAAACCCTCGATTTTAATTAAAATACTTGGGGTTTTAATGAAACTCCTATCTCCTGGACCTTCCAGACCCAAACAAAGCACCAAACACACTTACCAAACCTTGCACATGGTGAATAATACACTACATGGACAATCCTTCCCAAATTTTGTCAAAACGCCACTTGAAACCCTCATTTTCATCATGAAAATACCCTGCTACAACCCTAGAACATCATCCCAAAAACCCAACCTTGACTCCAAAACATTCTAAATAGGTTAGGCATGTATTTTATAGGTTAGAGGACCCATTCCACAAGTTACAGTAGGCACAAAAAGTGGAATGGGTCGAATTACATCATGAAACCCTTCAATCCAAGAACATTGTGAAAGTAGGTAGCAACAATAAAAACAAGATAACTTTCACTATACAAAGAGTTAGAACCTCTAAATAGGTGAAAATGAAAGATAATTAATCAATCTACAACATCCAATAGGTTTCCGATCATCTTAGCATATGTATAGTCTGTACAACAACAAGAAAAGTGAGAAAAATTAGTAAATTTCTGGAAAATAACGTTCTTGATCAAAAAAGGGTTACAAATCAACCAACAACCTCTCCTTCGAGGCATTGAAGGTTATTATACATGTTTACCATAGGAAAAATAAAAGCAGAGGCTTTGAAAGGAACTCCATGAAAACCAAGATCTCTAAATGGTATATCAAACTCTACTTCAAAATCTTTTAGATGAGGCTACTCCCATAGGTCTCTTACTCGCTTGACAAATCCTTGAAACTCTGTATTGATTTTATTTTTCCTATCCCTCTCTTGTTGTTCTTCCTCAATTTCATCAGGATCATACATTGACCTTCTTTCCCCTCCTAAAGTTTGGAACACATCCATTACATCCACATAAAACTCGACATCCTTGGTCTTCTTGGTTCTCATGCCTTGATATGGTTATGCAAATGAAATGGAGAAAAGTAATCATCTCCTTCTCTGTTGGCTGGAAGAATGCATGCTTAATTTTTTGATACATGATATTAGCTCTCTCTTCTGCTCTCATGGTTGAATATTGAAATCCAATATGGTAGGCCTCTAGAGTTCTAGTCATCTTTCTTCCTCTTCCACCAAATGTTGGCCTGATCCACACGTTTTCCACCCTAATTAGCTTTGTTTTTGAAATATAAAGTTTCTCCTGAGTCACCAATGTAGCTCTCTCTGCCTTTTTAGACTCTTTCATTGCTACAAATCATCTCTGGGATTTAATCATCTGTACCACATGGTTGATGTGCTCTGAATCCTTGCATCTAAAGGAAATTTCCTTAACATAAATACTGCTAGGGAATTTCAATGTTGCCATAATTGTAGTTGGAATTAAAGCCAGTACCTGCAAAATTGAAAATTATCCTTATATAATAATTCCCTCCATCTTGTTGGCTTGTAACACTCTTGATGGTGGCTACATGAAGAGTGATTCTAATTCCTCTTCTACATCAAAGGGTTCATATCCTTGATCTGACTCTTATGAATTATTAGAATCAGAATCACTAGCTTCCATATTCAAAAATTCCCAACCAACATCTTCAATAAATTTATTTGGATCATCAGTAACAAGCTTCAAAATTGGCCACTAGTACAAGTTCATTCTGCTTTCATAATACTTTATAACCATGGAGTTCAACCATTCCTTGATGCCATCAAGTGAAGATTGAGGAATGACGTCAATGCAGAGTACATGTTGCTTGAAGTCTTTGAAAACAATAGCCATATCAAATTCCTTTTGCCCAAGTCCTACTCTCTCAAGGTTAACAATCTCAATCTCACTAATAGTGATTACTAAGAAAGGTAATTCCACCAACTCTACCAAACAATTTACCATAGGAACAATAAAAGTAGAGGCTTTGAAAGGAAATCCATGAAAACCAAACTCTCTAAATGGTATATTAAAATCTAGTTCAAAATATTTTAGATGAGGCTGCTCCCATAGCTCTCTTACTTGGTCGAAAAATCCTTGAAGCTTTGTATTGATTTTATTTTTCCTGTCCCTCTCTTGTTGTTCTTCCTCAATTTCCTCAAGATCATACATTGACCTTCTTTCCCCTCCTAAAGTTTGAACCACATCCATTACTTCCACATAAAATTGGACATCCTTGGTCTTGGTTCCCACACCTTGATATGGTTATGCAAATGAAAATGAAGCAAAGTAATCATCTCCTTCTCCACTGGTTGGAACAATGCATGCTTAATGTTTTGATACATGATATCAACTCTATCTTCTACTCTCATGGTTGAATATCAAAATCTAGTATGGTGGGCCTCCAAAGTTCCAGGCATCTTTCTTCATCTTCCACCAAATGTTGGCCCGATCCACATGTCTACAGCCTAATTGACTTTGTTTTTGAAAGCTAAAGTTTCTCCAGAGTCACTAGTGTAACTCTCTCTGCCTTTTCAGACTCTTTCATTGCTACAGATCATCTCTAGGATTTAATCATTTGTACCACATGGTTGATGTTATTTGAATCCTTGCATCTAAAGGAAATTTCCTCAACATAAATACTGCTAGGGAATTTCAATGTTTCCATTCTAGTTGGTATTAAATCCAGTACTTGCAACATTGAAAATTATCCTTATATAAGAATTCCCTCCATCTTGTTGGCTTGTAGCACTCTTGATGGTGGCTACATGAAGAGTGATTCTAATTCCTCTTCTACATCAAAGGGTTCATATCCTTGATCCGACTCTTCTGAATTATCAGAATCAGAATCACTAGCTTCCATATTCAAAAATTCCCAACCAGCATCTTCAATAAATTTATTTGGATCATCAGTAATAGTCTTCAAAATTGGCCACTAGTACAAGTTTATTATGCTTTCATAATACTTTATAACCATGGAGTTCAACCATTCCTTGATGCCATCAAGTGAAGATTGAGGAATGACGTCAATGCAGAGTACATCCTGCTTGAAGTCTTTGAAAACAATAGCCATATCAAATTCCTTTTGCCCAAGTCCTACTCTCTCAAGGTTAACAATCTCAATCTCACTAATAGTGATTACTAAGAAAGGTAATTCCACCAACTCTACCAAACAATTTACCATAGGAACAATAAAAGTAGAGGCTTTGAAAGGAAATCCATGAAAACCAAGCTCTCTAAATGGTATATTAAACTCTAGTTCAAAATATTTTAGATGAGGCTGCTCCCATAGCTCTCTTACTTGGTCAAAAAATCCTTGAAACTCTGTATTGATTTTATTTTTCATGTCCCTCTCTTGTTGTTCTTCCTCAATTTCCTCAAGATCATACATTGACCTTCTTTCCCCTCCTAAAGTTTGAACCGCATCCATTACCTCCACATAAAACTGGACATCCTTGGTCTTGGTTCCCACACCTTGATATGGTTATGCAAATGAAAATGAAGCAAAGTAATCATCTCCTTCTCCGCTGGTTGGAAGAATGCATGCTTAATGTTTTGATACATGATATCAGATCTATCTTCTACCCTCATGGTTGAATATCAAAATCTAGTATGGTGGGCCTCCAGAGTTCTAGTCATCTTTCTTCATCTTCCACCAAATGTTGGCCCGATCCACATGTCTGCAGCCTAATTGACTTTGTTTTTGAAAGCTGAAGTTTCTCTAGAGTCACCAGTGTAACTCTCTCTACCTTTTCAGACTCTTTCATTGCTACAGATCGTCTCTAGGATTTAATCATTTGTACCACATGGTTGATGTTCTTTGAATCCTTGCATCTAAAGGAAATTTCCTCAACATAAATACTGCTAGGGAATTTCAATATTTCCATTCTAGTTGGTATTAAATCTGGTACCTGCAACATTGAAAATTATCCTTATATAAGAATTCCCTCCATCTTGTTGGCTTGTAACACTCTTGATGGTGGCTACATCAAATCTAATTCTGATTCCTCTTCTACATCAGAGGGTTCATATCCTTGTTCTGAATCTTCTGAATTATCATAATCAGAATCACTAGCTTCCATATTCAAAAATTCCCAACCAAAATTTTCAATAAATTTATCTATATCATCAGTAATACTCTTCAAAATTGGCCACTAGTTCAAGTTCATTCTACTTTCATAATACTTTATATCCATGAAGTTTAGCCATTCCTTGATGCCATTAAGTGAAGATTGAGGAATGACATCAATGCAGAGTACATCCCGCTTGAATTCTTTGAAAATAATAGCCATATCAAATTCCTTTTACCCAAGTCATACTCTCTCAAGGTTAACAATCTCAATCTCACTTATAGTGATTACTAAGAAAGGTAATTCCACCAACTCTATCAAACAGTTTACCTTAGGAACAATAAAAGAAGAGGCTTTGAAAGGAACCCCATGAAAACCAAGCTCTCTAAATGGTATATCAAACTCTTAGAACTCATTCTTGCATATTTACAACCATATTCAAAGATTTGACTTCAAAAGGCTACAAATTCAAATATTGATAATTTTGTAGTAAGAATGCACTTTTTTGCACATTTGACCACCAAGACTCAAAAAATCACCCTAATACACCTTAAATGGTCTTGATTGACCTTATTTAGCATAAATAAACACAAAATTCCTTAATCTAATCTATTGACCACCTATCAACCTTTAAAAAGTGAAATTTTGCAACTAGGAGACTGGGTGCTCCTGCACCAAAATTACATTGTGTCTAAGCCTTCAAGAGGCTTTAAATAGCCTTTACAAATGATTCTACATCTTTCCAATCATGCATAACTATTGAGCTTGTAACGAACATGAATTATTACATTATAAATCAATTGACCATGTAATATGACCTTATTCAATTGACAAAACTCAAAACACAAAACTAGTTTAAAAGACTTCCATGAACCAAATTTTCTCAATAAACTTGGTGCCCCTGCACCAAATTTCAATATTTCAGTAAATGTCATTACAAGTAAATCTCATTACAATGCCTTAGGTACTCTATTCTCACAGATATTTTACAATGTCACTCATACATTTGAGATTCTCTTATAATGTCTACATCATAGGTTCTCATTTAGAGGCTAACTTCAAATGAGTAACTTGAGATTCCCTTGCAAAGCTTCACACACTCTTTTATAATGGCTTCAAATCAGAATTGAGATTTTTCAAGATCATCAAAATAAGGATGTTGCATTGATTTTTTGGCTGAGATTCTCTTCGATGGCTCAAAAATCAACATTTTTTGCAAGGAGAGACCAATTTATTTTTACTAGTTTAGTTACAGATACACAAAGTAAAAGAATAAAAAGAAACATCTCATCTAAAATGGAAATGAAATGAAAATAGATGGAAGGCACTTATAGATAGGCATGGTAGTCTCTCAACTTAGTCACTCCTGGTCATACATCTTCACTGGGAGTTCCAAGATACCTATTGCACACAACACCTCTCATGAATAGAATATTTTGAAATTCGAGATGCTCTTATAATGTCTACATCATCGGTGCTCATGATAAGGTTAACTTCAAATGAATAAATTGAAATTCCCTCACCAAGCTTCACACACACTTTTGTAATGGCTTATTTAATCATAATTGAGATTTTTCAAGATCATCAAAATAGGGATGTTGCATTGCTTTTCTGCCTGAGATTCTCTTGGATGGCTTATAAATCTACATTTTCTGCAAGGGGACACCAATCAATGTTTAGCGGGTTACTTATAGATACGAAAAGTAAAATAAGAGGATAGCATTGGCATCAAACAAATTAACGTGGATACAAATATAAATTAATAAGAACCATTGTGCATATACTTACAAATTAATCCAATGAACCATCCGGGTCTGCTCTACTCTTTATTGTGTCAAGTATTGCCTCATGGTCAGACTCATAGACCTTCCACAAGGCCTTGTTCAAAGATCTACCCACATATTTGGTCAAATGAGCATTGGATGCCACAACAAGGTTTGAGTAATGAAGAATCTTATGATGCGTGTCAAAGTCCTGAAACAACCAATGTTTAACACTCTTATGTGGGTACCTTCTAAGCCACATTCCAGTAACAACAATTGAACCTGTAGGGTATTCAATGTTTTCTCCATCTATAACTGGGCCTTCCAATTTCTTTTTGGCCTCAACACAATCACACAAGTAATATTATGTTTCCTCTTCATTTTCTTCATCTGCAATAACTACATAAACATGCCCTACATTGATATGTGTGACATATCTATTGAAATTAGTCAACATTATGAATACAGTACAAAGTAAGATAACAATATGGAATTTCAAAAACTAAGCAAGTAGATATATTACCTGGTTGAACTAGATCTGATACGTGGTCAAAGTCGACTGATGATTCCATTTGTGTTAGTTCCAATGCTGTCAAAGGGCGATACATGTGAAGTGGGCTAAGATAACTTGTCAACCATTTGTCAACCCACTCCCCTAACTCACAATCATTCCAGGTTTTCATTGTACATGAAGAACAAAAGCATGCCATCTTATGTGTATTGATACTCCATGAACCTGCATTTGAGCTAAGGAAAGAGTGTAGCTCACTCGATCCTGTTAGTGTACAACAATCCTCACATGGTGCAATGTTAATATCATCCATCAACCAAAAAAATCTACAAACTAAAGACATACCTTCATTACCTGGACCCATCGAAGCATTACACCACTCGACGATTGATCTTTCATCTATCAACTTTGCACTGTCTTTATACTTTAACTCTTCTCATGCTAATCCTCTTTTCACGCATGCTCCTACACCATCATGCTCCCCCTTTCCATGCCCGACCTCACAAAAGTTCCACATATGTTGAAAACCTATAGTGAGATACATCTTGCACAACTAGTAGAACATGCACACATTCTTGAACTGTGTTGCACAGTTATCCAACCATATTATATGTTGACCGTATGCTATGCCCCTCCGAACCAAATCACTATAGAACATCTGGAAGAAACATTGCATGAAATCTAGAGAATGTGTGCGATCATCACTAATATAAAAGTGATACTCCCTCAATACCTTCCTTTGGTCCTCTGTACTATCAACTACATGAATGAATGCTATGTGCACAAATATCAAAACCTGTGTGGAGTTGTAATATTGTGACTGCACCTCACACTATGGCTGTAGAGTGTAGTTCTCTGCAAAGTCAACCACTGATTCTATGCTACCAACTAGAAAGGTGTCGCTGCATAACTTGAATTGTGTGTCTAGCCATCAGGCTCTATGGGTATGCCTTGCATACTCATACACTAGATTCTCATGAAACATGGACATAAACTTATACATTGGAATCTTCTCAATAACCAAATCACACCTTTTTGCTTGAGACCCATCTTTTGTAGTGTATTCCACTGTTTTATACTTCCTGAACTCTACTAGTTTATGTCCCACCTCATTTGTGCTTTCCATATGTTGACATACTGGCATTCATTGCAAGCCACCACAATGGTCACATGAACCATCCAAGCATGTTGTCCTGTAGAATATTTGGCCATCCTCACATAATTTTTTTGGTAAGAACTCTCTTGAAGATTTTGGTGGAGCCTCTATGCCACAATCCTGCAAAACATCGTTAGGATGAAAATCTAAACATATAGAACGATAAACATCATAATGGTTAGAGAATTCAATATGTAGTCTACAACAAGTAGTGCGTGTGTGATTTATCTTAACATAAAAAGGTTTAAGCATTTAAAAAAATCTTTGAGAAATACTAATTTGAGGATAATCATTTTGAAATTTATGAAATAATTGGGTTTGAGTCGTATCCAAAAAATGCTTTGGATGTGGCTCACGGTTCTGACTACTAATTCTCCTTCTTACGACATCCCTTTGATTCAGAGATGGCCTTGTATTATTCTTCCAGTACTCTTTAATTAGTGTTCTCAATGCTTCAACATTTTTTTTATCTTTATGTGGTAGTCCCCCCGAGAATGCCCATAATTCATTTGGATCGGTGCCCTCAATTCTTTGCCGCCTTTGAATGACTTTTGATAAAAAATTTCTACTAATTCCCATTTGTTCACTTGTCTTTTTATTGAGACGAGCTCTCTTTGTTTGATAGCTTACCAAAGTTGATGTAATGACACGTCGAGTGACATTACTATCCTTTGAGCCTGAGGTCTTACCCACACTCTCATAAGAATCCATTAGATTCTTCACAATAGTGTTTTCACTTGATGCATTCGATGTTCTCAACCCGAGTCTTCATGATGTTTCTGTACTTTATGGAGACACGCAAAATGTATTGATTGACATTACACATCTGATCCCGACTACTAACACCATTTCATCTTAAATCATCCCTCGGTCTAACCATTTATTCAAATACCCTTATTTGATTAAATTCATCAATTTTCCTATCTTAATTAAATAAATCATTTATTTAATTAAGTCATTCCTTCTTGTTAATTAAATCAATCAATCTGATCTAATTATCCCTACTTAATTAAATAACTCAATTTTATTTAATTAATCTCTAAAATCTACCTATTGAATTAAATAAATTAAACCTTATTTGATTTAATCTAACTTCATCTCCTTTAATTAAATAAATGAAAAATCTCTATTTGATTAATCCTTTTATCATATTATTCTCATATTTGATTTAAATTAACCCATAAATCTATGTCAAATTTGTCACATCATCTAATCCCTCATTAAATTAATTAACTGTTGATTAATTTAATCCTAATTCATGTCCCATCCTCTAGCTTTTTCCACTTGCACATGAAAATAGATTTAATTCATTTATTAAATCCCTATTTTCTCTCAACATGGCATAATAGGGGAATATTCCTTCAAATTTGAATTCAAATCCAAGTGGACTTTGTCCTTCCAACAAGACATTTATTTTACCTCACAAGTCCTTTTGCATTGAGCCAAGTGGCCATTACTCCATTTGACTCTTCACCCACCTTGTCATTTCACAAATTTCAAATTTCAAATAAATGCATTTATGGGCACATTCATCAAAATGTGCACATCCTTCATCCACCCATCTCTTGACAAGTGGCACCTTGCCATTGGTTGAAAGTTAGTCCCACATTGCTCTATTTTGGGCATTTCTCCAACTTGTCATTCTATAAATAAGAGGCTTCTTTCCTCATTTGATCATCCAAAATTTGGGAAAACTTACTATACTCAAATCCATACTCAAGCATAGCAATTCTCATTCATTTCATCAAGTCTTAGCTAGGTTATGCATTTTTTTCATCATGGAGCACATTTGATTCTTCAACAAAGTGGATCAGTATTCATCACACATCAATCTTGCATCATAGGAGTTGGGAAAGGGCCATTTTTCATATCAAATTGGCACCAATTCCCCCATAAGATCAAGAGTTTGCATTGATTTTTAATAGGATTTAATCTATCTTATTGGTTTTTGTAGTGTTATTTCTTTCATTCCTATTTGAGCATTGTTAAATGGATTTTATGGGGAGCTTAGATTCTAACTTGCATTTCAATTTTTGAATGTGTGTTTGTTATGTTTTGTAGGTACTATGATCTTGGTTCACACATTTGGCGCTAGGAGGGCTTATCTTAGTTTCTAATCACGTTTTTCATCAAATTTCGTGCTTTTTTTTTTTTTTGGTGTCTATAGGGAACTCCACCGCTAGTAGATCAGTGTTGCAATATAGGACTGATGGGACCCCAGTGCCGCCATATAACACCGTTGCAAATTTCAAACTCCAACGCTTTGTTGTTCTTGCCCAGATTTCAAAATTTCAAAGAACACCATTGGTTCTATTCTCACACGCTAGAAAGTTCAAATTACAAACTGCACCACTGGGCCAAATAGCGATGCAATCACACTCTCTGTCCTCACTATAGAATGACGCTGATTGACAAGCGACGCCATATAGCACTACTAGATTCTTCAAACAATGACACCTTTGCAGACTTCGCCGCTGGAGTAAAATAAAAAGTTGGCTTGATCAAAGGTGAAGGAGAAAAGAGACATGATGACATCACTTTCTCATGATACCAAGTGTTTTTGAACACTTTAGTGTTTGTTTAACACTCTTAGAGAATTCACAATTTCTCTTAAAAATTTGTTGTCTTTCATGTGCTTAGGACCTACTAACTTTCTTTTGGGCTCTAAAAAGAACATTTCAATTTTTTGTTACAAAAGGGGCTTAAAATGAACTTTAGGACAAACTCACTAGATTTGGTTTAAGAATTAACAATTGAACAAGAAAAATTTTCACATTTCCTTTAGTGCTTAAAAAGAATCAAATCATTGCTTTGTGGGTTTTAAAATGAATAAGTTCTTTTTTCTTTTGTAATTGCTTACTCAAAGTAATACCATTGAAAAAATGTATGCACTTCTCTCGCACCTCACAACGATCTTGATAATCAAAAGTATTTTTGGTGGTCTTAAGTTGGGTAAAGTGATTGCCTCCACATTTCATTTTGGGACTAAAATTGAACAAAACATCTTGCAAGTGTGAGTAGATGGTATTGCGTATATTTTCTCTCTTTTTGTTGCAACAAATATTGATTGAGTTACAGATATTACTTGCTCGCTTTTGTTTATCCTAGAGGGCCTGCCTTGTGGGAAAAACTACTCACCCAAGGGAATGCTCCAACCAGTAACACACTAATGCCAAGTGTATTTCTAGTTGTGATATAAAAGTGGATATTGGAACAAAAGCCAATATCACACGATTGGTTCTGATGAAAAGGGCAGAAATGGTCTCTCACCTCGATGGATCAATCCCTATGAACAGAAAGTCCAAATTAAAACCCTTGTTGTAGAAAGGCCAAAATCCCTATCTATTTGTTGGTGCAAGAATGGTCATTCTGAAGCCGCCCCACACTTTTATAGTTTTTAGTAGAAATGAAAAGTATGCCAAGGGATTTTCATGGGTGTTGATGCTTGGATGCCCCAGATAAGTGAGTGCCATGGAGGGGAGCCAGTGGGGTCAATCATCTAACCATTCACTAAAAATAAGAGTAGCTGGACTTGTCCAAGTGGGGACTCAACAAATACAATATTTCATAGCCATAGGGTTGTGCTTGTTCTTGGTTACAAAACACTTTGCTTGCTCAAAAACATTTGGAAACAAACATTCAACATTGTCATCAAAACTCCAAACCCTTTAGGAAGCAAATACAATTGACCAAATTCATGTGTTATTGCTTGCCCTTGGGATTTATCCTTAGAGGTTTCTAAACAATTGGATTTATATCTCAATTTTCTTACTAAAGTCAACAATAGGTAACCCTTTCCTTGATTTCATCAAAGTTCCACATAACATATTTTGTGGGATAAGAAGAAGTTAAGACATTGGACATCTACTTTCAAAAGCTAATCAAGAGATTGTTTGTGGTAAAAAGAAGTCACTAAGTAAAGCTAAAAATAATTGGATCCCACACATGTGTCTCAAATTATTTCATGCAAGATCAAAATCTAGAAACCAAAAATAAAAACTCTTCATCCAAAAGAACATCAAAAGCGTCTCTCAATGCTATACGAATTCAGATGGAGATTTCTTTTCAACTTTTATAGGAAACCCTCAAGAAACAGTCCCAGATTATACTCATTCTATTATTGCCAAAACCCAAATCTTTTTCAGGAATTTGAACACCTTGTTTAGAGTAAAGCATGTCCTTCAAAACTGAGGTGTTGTAAACATGAGTCCTTTTAGGTTCACATAGGATCAAAATCAAAACTTTCACCCATCTTTTGAACATCAAACCAAAATCATCTCACCAAAAAATCTTTAAAATCTTGAAATCATCCTTCATACTAGACCTTTTGGCACATTAAAATCATTGAGACAAAATCCTTGAAATCCTTGAATCAAAACATCAAACCATCTTGTTTAGTTAGGTATATGAAGATGCATCCTTCTCCATATGCTTAATTAAATTATCAAATCATCTTGTTTTGGCTAGGTATATGTAGATGAATCCTTCTTCATGTGCTTAGTCAAAATCATCAAGTCATCTTGTTTAGCTAGGTATATGTAGATGCATCCTTCTCCATATGCTTAGTTGAATTATCATCTTGTTTCGTTAGGTGTGGGTAGATGCATCCTTCTCCCTATACTTAGTAAAATTATCATCTTATGAGAAAATATATCCAATAGATAACATCCAACATCTTGGGATCCATTTGTTCATTATCCAAAATCAAAGCAATCCAAAAGAAAATCAAGGTCAATCCAAAAAATCAAAGAATCCAAAATCAAAATCCAAACAATTCAAAATATCCAAGAAAGTCCCAAAATTCTAGCATCCCCTCAAGATCTTCTAAGAGTTCAATCATCCATATCACCCATCTTTCACACACTTCATCATTTCATCTTTTGATTCGTAAACATCCTAAATTTTCTCTTTTGTACCTAAAGTTAGATCAATCCAAAGAATTAGAGATTCATCTCCCATATTCTTGAAAAAAATTGATCCTTATTTTATGGTTCAAAATAGATCTCAACACAAGAGGAACATGGAAGCCAACAAAGAAACATCCACTTCAAGTGACCTAAGTCAAACAAATTCCAAAATGAATCCCGTTGAATCAAGCAATCCTCTAACTAACTTTCTTTCATCATCACAAAATCCTCAATAGGAAGCTCAAGTGGAGGATCTTACCAATAATCCCTTTGGAATGACACAAGATGAGATTGTCAAAATGATCCAAAATCCTAAGAATCATAGAATTATCAACGTCATGATGAGACTCAATCCCTCACTATACATGCTTGAATTAGCAAAAAAAGGGGCTAAACTCCCTTCTTATTTCTATGTGAGCACCATTGTGGAACCACCTTTTGGGGTCATGCCTCCAATTTCATCCATACCCCCCATTTCATCTACATCTCCAATTCAAAATATCACTCAAACCATCCCCCAAATTACATCATCCATTGCTCCAACTCAACCCATTGTTAACAAGGGAAGCACATTTCTCAATGCACTACAAACAAATCCCCTCGTAAACAATCAAGATTTGGATGCAAACACCATCTTGGGGAAAACCGTACCCCAAAATACATTACATACATATGTTCCCCTCACTTTCCATTATCCCAATGACCCATCATCATCATCCTTTCATGCAACACCTCAAACTTCTCTCCCCACAACCTCGCAAGGAGAAGGAGACTTATTTGGACCAAGAGGCATCTTTGACACTACATCTTCATCACTTCCTTAATGGAGTATGCCACTCACATTTCCACCACTTCCACCATTTCCATCAATATCCACATCACCTCTTGGTTTAGGACTTCCCCCTTAACCAAATGGAAATCAACAAAATCAAATCAACCCTTCGATCGTTAATAAAAATATCATACAAAATCCTTCCATCTTGTCATTAACATCACAAAAACAGATGGCAACCACACAAGAAATCACTACATCATCAACCATCCCCCAAAAATCTCAAAACATGGCCTCACAAGGACCAAACATATCAATCACACCATCCACCACTCAAAACCCACTCACCAATACGATGGTGCCTCTCATCACCACAACAAGCACCATTCAAAATCCACCTCCACCACCACCACCACCAAATTCAAATAGATAAAATCAATATAGCATTGCAATACAAGCTGCTCAACAAGCTACCTATCAAAAGGCACTTCAGCAAATCCAAAGCTGACAAGCTGCACAACAAGCCGCTCAAGTAGTGCAAGCCGCTCAAGCTGCCCAAGAAACACAAGCAAAACAAGAAACACAAGCAGCGCAAGATGCTCAAGCCGCACACCAAGCACAACAAGCACAACAGGCTGCAAAATCCCAAGCCTTATTGCAACATCAACAACAACAACAAGTTGCTCAGGCTACACAAGCTCAAGCTCAAGCTGCAGCCCAATACCAAGCCCAACAAGCACAAGCACAAGCTCAAGCGCAAGCTGAAGCTCAGGCACAAGCCCAATACCAAGCTCAACAAGCATAGGCTCAAACACAATATCTCGCACAACAACAAGCAGCCTAGCACCAAGCATATCAACAAGCGCTAAAAAAATACCAAGAGAAACAAGAAGCAGCCCAACAATAAGCATTGTTGGTGCAACAACATCAACAAGCTCAGCAACAGGCACTATTAGCGCAACAACAACACGACCAACAACAAGCATTGTTGGTAGAACAACAATGGCAAGCATATTTAGTACAACAGAATATGAAAATGCCATCAATCAACACACCAACCAATCCACCCATCCCGTCGACAAATGAACCACTGCAGAACACCTTCATCCCACCCTCTGATCTGTAAAATGATATAGCAATGCAAATCAAGTTACTCTCACAACAAGTACTTGATCTTCAATCAGGGAGAACCATAAAGACACCTAGTAACTTGTGTCCTTATCCATTCAAAATAAGCCTTGTAATGAAACCATTCCCAAAGGGATTTGAGATCCCCAAATTTGATAAATACCGTGGGATGGGAAACCCTGAAGATCACATCAGGGAATTCCAAGTTCATTGCATGGAAGTCACATATGACGATACGTATCTGATGCTGCTATTTCCTAGAAGTTTGGCTAGCCAAGCCATGGAGTGGTTCTCTCGCCTTCCTCTAGGAATAAAAAAGTTCCAAGAAATAATAGATGCATTCATCAAAAACTACGCATTCAATTTTGGTATGGATGTTAGTCTCGAGGAACTATCAGCTCTGAAACAAGGTAAGAACGAATCATTTGCTTCTTTCTAAGAACAAATCATTTGCTTCTTTCTTACATCGAACGAGCCCTTATCTCACAAGGAGGATCACCCGCATATCCTGAACAACAAAATAATCGCCCATCCACCAGTTACAACAACAAACCATGCACATGGGAAAGAAACAAAAATGTTACCAACAATGGTGTTGTTGATGCCAAAGTTGTCATCAACACCCATTGTAAAAACACACCCACACCCCAACAACAACCCCAAAACTACCATCAAAACAACCATCAAGCTAACACAACAACACAATAGTCGAATAATGAAGCGATCAACAATGTAAACGATCAAAGGGGACCACCCCAATGAAACAAAAACTCCCCCAAGTGGAAGTCACTTCCCTTGGGGAACCACTTGAGGTCATCATGAAGAAATTAATAAACAAAAACCTCATCAAGGCTCCCACATATGAGAATTACCAGGAACCAAACGTGAAACCACCTTGGTACAATGAAAAATCAGCTCTGTGACTTTCAATAAATCAAAGGGAATACCACTAATAGTTGCATGAGGTTAGAAAACCTAATCCAAGACCTCATTGATCAAAAAATAATAAATGTGGAGCAGCCAACAGGAAATTAGAACCTCAAAATATACACGAATCTGATGCCTAACCAAAATAACAAAGGGAACAATAACACGAATAAGGGGAAGGGCACCTTCAAAAGCATAAATCATGTGTACGACCATGTCGCTACATCCTTGGATGACTATCACACTACTATCACCATCAAATGAGCCCATGTTGATTGTGGAGTCACCACAAGAGGTGGGAAAATTACCATCACAAGGTCATCTCAGCCAAACAGAGCACCCACTTTCAACCCAAGATCTGTTTCCAATGGCTATAATGTCCTTGATCAGCTGAAAAGAACCCTAGCAAAAATCTCCATCATGGAGTTGCTAAAAATTTCATCCGCTCACAAGAAAATCCTTGAGGAAGCATTAGCTTCATCCACTGTCCCCATGGATCTTGATGCAGAACAATTCCAAGCTATGGTCGGAAACATTATTACCCCGAATCTCCTTACGTTCTCCGATCAAGACTTTCCCGCTCAACCATCTCACAATTGTGCACTCCATTTGTAGGTCCTAGTGCACAAGAAAAAATTCAAGAGAGTCCTGGTAGATGGAGGTGCAGGTTTAAGCATTTGTTCCCTCAAGCTCATTAAGAACCTGAAAATATTAGAGGACTCCATCGAAAAAGGAAAAGGCATAACTATCAGAGCCTATGATGATCAAGAAAGGGTGTCTCAAGGCACTATTCAACTCCCTATTCAAGTAGGGCCATCAATCATGGAAACTACCTATTACGTCTTGGACCTCGTCTTGCCATACAACATCCTCCTGGGGCGTCCATGGATTCATGCAATGAAAGTAGTAGAATCAACCTTCCATCAATGTGTAAAATTCACATATGAAGGCTAAGAGGTCACCATCCATGGGGATCTCGAACCATTCTCTTACTACAAGAATCTAGAGGCAAAATATTATAAAATCCCCCAAGTGCCTATAAATGATGAAGGCCTGTCAACCCCATACATTGATCCAACCACTCTCACTTCCACTTTTGGGATAGAGACAACTTCCACTCCTGCCATCCCCACCATCTCTGATATCAAAGTCATCATCCAAGACAATGGTTGCAGAAACTATATAATTCCCAAAAATTATTTTGTGGTAGGAGAGTTACCACAATCTCCCAGATCACAAGGATGACTACAATCAAATGAAGCCTCCACATCCCAAACATCCCTTGAAGGATATACCAACTTCAGAAGTTGGGGAGATCTCAGCTGGGAAGTAATAGAGGAGGACCTATCCCATCTCCTATAGAAATACAATAAACTGGAAGCTAATTTACCAATGGACGACAACAACAAAGGCTTGCAAATGATGCTCGCAATGGGTTATGACATAAATCAGAAATTGGGCCAAAATGACAATGGGATTTTAATACCCATCACTCCTAAGATGTGAATGAGAAGTATTGGCCTCATATTTACCCCTCTGAGTATAACCATACATGGATGAGGCCCCCCAGTTAAAGTAGTCAAGACTCCCCATAAACCAACACCAGCTGAACTTCACTTACCTGTGTCCACTGGATGCGTCATAGACAATTTTACATTTGATATAACTGACGTCTGTAGTAGTAGTGATGACGAAGATCCCATAACCAACCTACCTAGTATTTTTGAGAATTCCTCACTCCTTATCATCAGCACCCTATCCTATGAGTCTGAGAACCAATCCCATGAGATAAAGCTAGTCTACCCTCAACTCATCGATCGCAACCAACGAGGACCATTGATTCTTGACACATTCAAAAATGATGAGGCATTCTCAGAATTCATGGGACTGTGAGATACAATACCATGTGGGGATCATAAAGTTGTATTAGAAATCATTCTGGACACACAACTTACTACGGGGAGACGATTGAGTCCTTCATTCGCAAAAGTGAAAATCTGAGAATAATCTCAAGGTCCTTGAGTGAAAACCACACTGTGGCACTCTTTGATCCTAAAATAGTAAAAAGAAAGGACGTATCCAACGGTGAAAACCTCTTTGAGGTGCCCATAGATGAAGGATTCAATCTTCCCCTTAGTGCTCTACACCGAGAAAAATCAGTAGTTAGCAGAAAAATGCAACCCAGTCAACTTGGGAACAAAGGAGATGCCATACATCAAATTCTATGTAGATTCATTATTGATAGAAGAAAATGAGCTCCTAGCAGCCTTTTTAAGAGAGAGACAAGTTAATTTTGCATTGACCTATGCAGACATGCCCGGGCTCGATCCAGAGATTGTAGTTCATCATCTAGCAGTCTACCCTAAAACAAAGCTTGCCAGACAAAAAATGGGAAAAATGCATCCTCAGATCGCCCTACTAGTCAAAATGAATTGAAAAAGTTACTTGATGTAGGATTCATAAGACCAATTGACTATCCTAAGTGGGTATCAAACCTGACTCCTATTTCAAAACCTGATGGGAGCATCTGAATCTACACAAATTTTAGAGACCTAAACAAAGCATGTCTGAAAGCTGACTTCTCGTTTCCTAACATTGACATGATTTTAGATATCATAGCAAGACATGAAATGCTTTCTCTGATGGACGATTTATCTAGGTACAACCAAGTAATGATTTCCAAAGAAGACCAACACAAAACAGTCTTCACTTGTCCATGGGGGACCTACTGTTGGAACATAATGTCATTTGTCCTAAAGAATGTTGGGGCCACCTACCAAAGAGCCATGACATTAATCTTTCATGAAATGATTCAAAAAATTGTCGAAGATTACATTGATGACATACTAGCAAAATCCAGAAAGAGAAGAGATCACATAACAACCTTGAGTGTTATTTTTGATAGGCTGGAGGAATACAAGGTCTACTTAAATCCAAAGAAGTGCATCTTTAGCGTATAGTCAGGAAAGCTACTAGGATACATAGTGTCAATGAGGGTTATTGAAATATATCCTTCCAAGGTAAAAGCAATCCTTGAAATGGAGGCATCCAAAACATTGAAATAGTTGAGAGGCCTCCAAGGCAGACTCCAATCAATCCGCAGATTCAAAAAACCCATATTCTCACCTACTTCACAAGGGAGTAGCATACAAATGGGATGATAAGTGTGAGGAAGCATTCAATAAAATAAAAGAATACCTTCTCACACCTCTAGTCCTCATGCCATCAATTCCAAGAAAACCACTAATCCTCTATGTGTTAGCAACAACAACAGCCCTTGGTGCTCTTCTAGTTCAGCACGATGAAAATGGGATAGAAAGGGCCATCTATTACATTAGCCGCACAATGGTCGAGCATGAGTTAAACTACTCATTCATCAAAAAATCCTATCTAGTAGTAGTGTTTGCTTCATAGAAATTCAGACATTACATGTTGGCACACAAAATCAAACTCATCACCAAGATTGATCCCCTAAAGTACCTATTGTCAAAGGAAATGCTCACAGGAAGGATGGCCAAGTGGGTCATGATACTATCAGAGTACAACATTGAATACATAGATTGGAAAGCAATAAAAGGCCAGGTCATCGCAGATCAGCTCGCAGAAGCACCCATCTATTTAGAGAATCCACTTATATTAGAGTTTCTAGATGAATCCATCTTCAATCTCAGCATAGTCAACCACTGGAAACTCTATTTTGATGGTTCCTACATGTAGCATGGATCAGAAGCCATTTTCTTCTTCATCACCCCACAAGGGGACTGTATACCTAGATCCTACAAGTTGGCATTCCCTTGCACTAACAACATTGTAGAATATGAGGCTTTAACCATAGGTCCCAGAATAGTAGTGCAGTGGCACATCATGACCCTCAAAGTATACAGAGACTCCCAACTGATAATCAATCAAGTGAATAATGAGTACCAAACAAAGGATGATAAGCTGACTCCATACAAAAAATTGGTAGAGAGCCTCAAAGAACCATTTATTGATATCACATTTGAGTAGATTCCTAGAGAAAAAAAACATAGCAACAAATGCCATGGCAATGATTGGATCCCTACTTGATATCCCTCGCAATGTCCCAAAACATGAAGTTTTGGTAGAGCAACTTCCCGTGCCTGCATTTGAGGTACTAGAGTCAGAATTTGTGTGCAAAATTGTTGATCTCGGTGATACTTGGTACCATGAAATTTATACCTACTTGCGAATAGGGGTCCTATCTGCTGACTTACCCTCAAGCAAAATGACCTTGGCCAAGAAATTGTTGAGGATGGGGTATTATTGGCCTTCTATGGAAAGGCAAGCGCATGACTATGTGAAGAGGTGTTTACAATGTCAGTAGCATGGGGACCTGATCCATGCTCCAACTCAAGAGCTTCATCCGATTGTCACACCATGACCCTTTTCATAGTGGGGGCTTGATCTCGTAGGGAAAATCACTCCCACCTCATCCAATGGCCACAAGTTTATCATAACAGTCACTGAGTACTTTACCAAGTGGGTGGAAACCATACCAATGACCTACATAACTGGGAAGCAAATATCAAAATTCATCTTGAACTATATCATATGCCGCTATGGCATGCCACAAGCCATTATCTCAAATAATGGGACACCATTCAAGAATTAGGAGGTCTGCAACCTTTGCAAAAAATTCAAAATCCAACATTGCTTCTCCACACCATACTATCCCTAAGGCAATGGCCAAGCAGAAGCTACCAATAAAACCATTATGAAGATCCTAATAAAGACAGTCAATGACGCAGGTCGTGATTGGCATTTGTAGCTGAATCCCACCCTCTGGGCTTATTGAACTAGCATCTGCATACCCACCGATGCCACCCCCTTCTCCCTGGTCTACGGATCAGAAGCTATATTACCCATTGAGATCGAGTTCCCATCACTAAGAATATCATTGAAAAACCTCATCACAGATGAAGAATACCGATTATCAAGACTAAATGAGTTGGAGTTGCTAGATGAGTGGCGTGCGGATGCCTTAAATCATTTACAAGTCTATCAGAATAGATTAAAGAGGAGCTATAACAAAAAGATTAGGAGGAGGACCTTCCAGGTCAGAGAACTCGTCCTAAAGGAAAATCAGAAGAATGTCCCAAATCCAAACAGCAAAGGAAAATTTGAACCCAACTGATTGGAACCATATGTCATCATAGGAAGCTACAAGTCAGGGGCATATTAGTTATCAACACCTAAGGGGGAACCTCTGCAGGAGCCCATGAATAGCTCCCATCTCAAAAAGTTTTATGCCTAAATATTTCAAGGTATAGAACAAAAAAAATCCAAAAAATTAGAAAAAGTCCTAAAAAAATGGTTACCTTGATGAAAACCTGGTAAACAGGCATCTTGGTGACAACAAAAAAAATAAAAAAATTAGAAAAATGATAAAAAAAAAGTAAAGAGAAAAATCATCCTCTAGTGAAAACCACTTTGGTGGCACTTTGGGAAAGTACCTTGGTGAAAACCTAGCAAATAGGTGCCTTGTGTAAATAAGCACTTTCCATCCACTAGGACCTTCACGGCTTGTTCTACATCATCCATCCATCAAGCTTCCATCATTCATCACATGCTATATCTCCATCCATCATCCACCTGTGTCCACATCATAACTTGGTCTTATGTTCGTGTCATGATCCCTCCTAGTACTACTCGGCCCATTCTCAAGGTCAGTTTATCCTGCCTTTATCAAAGTAGTCTATTGTTTCAAGCTGGGGGCATGTTCTCATCGGATCAGATTCATGTATATTGTTGAAGTCCCTAAAATCAAAAAATCCAAAAAAATAGAAAATCCAAAAATCCAAAAACATCAGAAAATCATATCAAAACCCAAAACATCCAAAACATATCAAAATCCAAAAATAGGTCAAAAAGACAAAAAAAGAGTCATCTTGTCGAACTACGGGTCTCTAAGCCTTGAACGTAGGAAAGGTTGATCTTGGATCATCCCCTGAGACACTTAGGTCAGTCCTTTAGGAGTCCATCTTAATAAACTAGCAGTCCATTTGTTCATATCTCATCAAATAATTGAGTTTGTATCAGTCAAACAACGTGGTCTCTGCGTGTATAACACAAGAAAGGCTAATCTGGTTGATCAGCCCGTGAGGCCCCTAGGATAGGTCTTTAGGTTAGTCTCTTGGTGAAAATTTTAGAAAACCCCAAAACATTTGAAAATCGAAAAACAAAACATTTCAAAAATCTCAAAAATACCAAAAACAACCTCAATACATTTCAAAAAACATCAAAAACATCTAAATATTTGAAAAAATCCATCCGTCCCCATCTCACTTTCACCCACAATAATCAATCATCGTTCATAATATATTGTCATCACCCTCAACCTTTGGTGAAACAGTTGGAAACAAGTCTAGGAGATCGAAAGTGAACTCTCAAAATATCAAAATCTTAAGTCTAGGTCATTACATAAGCAAGTTAGTCAACTCTTTGTGTCAATAGCCTATCATCCAATCAAGTCCCTTATCAAAATCATTTCATATCATCATGTCCTAGGATGAATCCTTCCTACAATGGACATCAACATCAGGCATCACTATAGTTTAGTATTGGCTAGCGGTATTGAAGAACATTAGCTTGTTTGCTTACTTTATCTTTGTCCTTTTGATTTATCTTATTGCACTCATTCCAAGGACCTCTCAATGATGTCTAATCAAAAGATTTAGAGAGATAGGAATGGGGAAATGATCATTATCTTTTTATCTTTCGTTCTTGTTGGATTTCTTTGTAATATAACCTCAGTGAATACTTGCTTTATTAGGTGTGTATGGAAGGTGTTTTAGATATCTTGTTGACCACATAGGAAGGCTTGCCTTCCTATGCTTTGGTCCGAGATGTTTGAAGTACCTGAAGTGCATCCTAGTAAGGTTTCCGTATGTCTAGGTGTGAACAAGAGTACTCCTATTTGATTGTCAAGTCAAAGTCCATCACACTAGGTACAACGCCATCCTGGTTCTTCATACCTTGATACACCGTACTTATGTGTGTTATCAAACATAAGATAATTGGTCCTTTGAAAATCCCAACTCCTCGAAAAGTAATCATCATCACCATCATCATCTCATGTCTTGTTGGAATCTCTTATTTTCTTATACCTCTTGCTTTTTGCACTAACGTGGTACCATGACAGTTAATAAAAAACTCACTATCATCCTGCATCCACAAACCGTCAGCACATTACATATTGCGTAGCATATGGGAAATATTAAAATCATATCATAACATTACATTTCCATTATACGTAGTATAGATTAGTTATTCTAAGCCTCTCACGAATCATTACATTTCATTCATTTTACATAAACATAAAAACAATCATCCTATAGCATTATAAACATCTGCATCATCATAACATCATTTCTATCATAACATTGCATAATCATCCCATAACACATATAAGCATCCACACATCATACATTAAAAGCATCCATATGCATCTCATAACCATCATATTCCATATAATATTGTTTCATCACATCATCATCATATCACATCATCATAAGTACATATCATACATAGAAAAAGTACATTATATCATACCATCCATCACTGCATAATATAGATTTGTTAGTCTACGCATTTGCACATCATAACATTTTGCATACATCATTAAAAATGCATAAGAAAAGGTACTGCAAAAGAAATGCATCCATACATCATCCATCCCATAAACATCATGACACCGTAAGATAGAATCATTGCACAACATATAGAAATAAGAACCATCCATAATGCATCAAAGTAAAGATAGAACATCGCATCACAAAATCATCATCTTCTATCATATTTATGATCAAAATATACACTATTATGGTACAAAAAATTAGATCAATGTACACATGTAACGTCAATAAGTACAAAATGGCCCATGGGGCTATAAAAAATGAGCCCATCAGACACAAAAAGAATCCTATCTCGATCAAAGTAAGGGCTAGCCTTGCTGGCTGCTGCCCTCGCCACCTGCTCTCTCCCCGTGCTGCTCTATTGGTCTGTGGCTGGTCCTTTGTGAAAAATCTGGGACTCGGCCTGGGGGTAGTGCATCCTATAATAATTGGCCTCCTGAATGGTCTCCCTGTATGCATGAAGCAATACTATGCTCCAAGAGGAAGAGGAAGACATGCTCTCTATCTGCTACCAATGACCCATCTCGGCTACTGCCTGTAACTCTGCAGCCTATCTCTATAGGACTGCCTAATCTCACTCTACCCATAGTAGATCTCTCTTAGCTGTCAATGCCTATACCTAGGCCTATGACTGCAAAATATACCCATCTCTAAGATTTGGCTGTAGGGTTGGCTGCACATGGGGCTGATCCTGGTCCCCATCTCTGGGTGGTGTCGGGATCCTATCCTGGTGCCCATCCTGATGTCCCAGATCCTGATCCTGTCAAGGGGCGTCCTGTCTTTGCTCTCCCTCCTACTGATGTGGGAGTGCCTGATCTTGAACTAGCTGAACTGGTGGTGGCCCACCACCACCCTGATCCTGACCTCCCCTCCCTCAGCCCCATCCTGCTCCCCTACCTCTTGCCATGCGTTGAGCAGATGGTGCCCTTAGAACTGTCAAATGAAGTGGCGGCCTGAACCAATCTCTATAGGCCTATGTGACCCTTGGATCTACCTATCCCTGGTCATATGGCCATGGCTTGGCCACCAGCTGCATGAAACTCTGAATGGCCTCATGGGAAGGTATGTACCAACCCCAGGAGCTCTGACTCACTATCCTAAAAAAAACAACCATGTATTGATCATCCAACCTATTCTATGGCTTGCCGAACTATCTCTGAACCCTGCCCGACAGGTACATCTCAATCATCGTGTGCTCTCACCCCAACATAAGTCTGTCTTAGTGGGCGAAGAAAAACTATTGTGCATCATCAAACCAAGTAGGCTGTCTAAGGTACGACCACCATCTAAGCACTCGCATATCATCAAGGACCCTCCTCCAATGAGGAATCCTGTGCTTTTTGGTGTGTGTGAATGAGAGGCCTCCTCTGTATCGCCAGACCACTGGATCATTTGGATCCATGCAACAACTCTTGGCCAGAGCATAGGGATGTGCTTCCATGCCTAGATATGTAGGAGTGTGACCCACACCCCAAGTGTTCTTCCGTCGAAGAAGGAAAACTCATGAATATCCCTGTAAAGTGAGGCTAGCAGAACTAACCCCCATCCAAACAGTGTCAGTCACCATCGGATCATGCGCTCCCAGAAAATCCCCCATCCTAGACTGAAATATCGGCCTCGTCGATTTGGTGCGACAAGACTCGATATAATGGCTGCAATGACTAAACGGTAGGGTGACACGATAGGCCTGTGGCACTCCAACTCAATCTGACCCTCGTAGAATACAATCTATTCAGTGTCCATGAAAGTATAACATGCCTCCCTCCCAACATCCATATCATAAATGACCCGCTCACCGTGAATGGGAAATCTCAGGATCTGCCACACGTCCTCCAGTGTGACTGTGGCCTTGCCCGTCAGAAGGTGGAATGAGGAGGTCTCACTATTCCACCTCTCAGCAAGTGTCGTCATCATGCCCAAGTGTGTCCACACAGGCAATGCATAGGAAATGTACCAAAGTCCCATCTCTCCTAGGCGCTCCTATTCTTGATTGGTCAAATCCCTCAAAAGGCCAAAAATCTCTTAGGACCTATGCTCGCGAGAGTAGATCTCCCTCGCCTCTTCCTGCATCAAGAAAGTCACCATGTTAAATTTCATTGAAAAAATATTAATCATGGCTTGTCCCAGTGTTTTGAAGTAACCCCAATGTCGCTGCCTGTGAAGGCGGTGTATTTTGCAAATTTCAAACTATGACGCTAGAGCCCCTCAAACTCCCAAACTGCACCGTGACGGTTTAGTTTGCAAGGGCATCAAAATTTAGCAAGAAACCATAACTCTAAAGAGCACCGCGGTGGTGTAATCTGCAAAGGCAGTGGAGTTTGGAATTTAACCCTAAATCCCAAACTACACCGCGACATCGGCCTTGCAACAACAGTGTAGTTTAAACATCGAGCATCACAGTTTAAAAATTCAGCGGGCCTATATAGCACCGCTCCTAAGGACCTAGTTTTTAAACGCAATAAATGAACACGAAAATCAAAAAAAGAGGTTGGGTCAAGTTGACTCACCAGTGGTCTAGTGCTGGGAAGCCTCTGATGTGTTCGTACCTTGTCAGAAATATGCATGGGGAGCTGTCGTTGTGCCATCTCGCCAAGGTGTCAGAGCTCAAAATCGCAAAATCTCTCAAGGCTGAATGTGAAAATGAATTGGAAGTGGCCCCTTGAGGCCTATTTAAGCCTAAAAATTAGGGTTTTTTGACCCCGTTTGGCTATCCTGCTAGGGTTTTGGTCCCTTGATCCTGTTTTTGTCCGTCTGAAGGCCATTTTGCATTTTTTTTGCTTTTTATCTCATTTTTTGGCCTCCTGGAGCCTTTCTGGACCCGTCGGGCACCTTGTCCTCTTTTTTCACAAGATCGCCCAAAAATTAGAATTTTCGTCCGATCTCTCGAGGGGGCAGTATAGCAGCATGTTTTGTCTGTTGGGGCAACAGTGGGTCAAATTTTGAAAGTAGAGAAATTTTGGCTTTTTTATAGAGTTTATTCTTTGAAACAACGCAACAAGTGCATCCCTTCAAAGATGGGAAAAATGTAGACACGCAAAATGTATTGATTGACATTGCACATCTGAGCCCGACTACTAACACCATTTCATCTTAAATCATCCCTTGGTCTAACCATTTAATTGAATACCCTTATTTGATTAAATTCATAAATTTTCCTATCTTAATTAAATAAATCATTTATCTGATTAAGTCATTCTTTCTTGTTAATTAAATCAATCAATCTAATCTAATTATCCCTACTTAATTAAATAAATCAATTTTATTTAATTAATCTCTAAAGTCTACCTATTGAATTAAATAAATTAAACCTTATTTGATTTAATCTAACTTCATCTCCTTTAATTAAATAAATGAAAAATATCTATTTGATTAATCCTTTTATCATATTATTCTCATATTTGATTTAAATTAACCCATAAATCTAAGTCAAATTTTTCACATCATCTAATCCCTCATTAAATTAATTAACCTTGATTAATTTAATCCTAATTCATGTCCCATCCTCTAGCTTCTGCGACTTGCACATGAAAATAGATTTAATTCATTTATTAAATCCCTATTTTCTCTCAACATGGCATAATAGGGGAATATTCCTTCAAATTTGAATTCAAATCCAAGTGGACTTTTTCCTTCCAACAAGGCATTTATTTCACCTCACAAGTCCTTTTGCATTGAGCCAAGTGGCCATTACTCCATTTGACTCTTCATCCATCTTGTCATTTCACAAATTTAAAATTTCAAATAAATGCATTTATGGTCACATTCATCAAAATGTGCACATCCTTCATCCACCCATATCTTGACAAGTGGCACCTTGCCATTGGTTGAAAGTTAGTCCCACATTGCTCTATTTTGGGCATTTCTCCAACTTGTCATTCTATAAATAAGAGGCTTCTTTCCTCACTTGATCATCCATAATTTGAGAAAACTTAATATACTCAAATCCATACTCAAGCATAGAAATTCTCATTCATTTCATCAAGTCTTAGCTAGGTTATGCAAGTTTTTCATCATGGAGCACATTTGATTCTTCAACAAAGTGGATCACTCTTCATCACACATCAGTCTTGCATCATAGGAGTTGGGAAAGGGCCAATTTTCATATCAAATTGGCACCAATTCCCCCATAAGATCAAGAGTTTGCATTGCTTTTTAATAGGATTTAATCTATCTTATTGGTTTTTGTAGTGTTATTTCTTTCATTCCTATTTGAGCATTGTTAAATGGATTTTATGGGGAGCTTAGATTCTAACTTGCATTTCAATCTTCTAATATGTGTGTTTGTTATGTTTTGCAGGTACTAGGATCTTAGTTCACACACTTTAAACCCCGCATCATTTGAACAAATAGTTGACATCTTGCGGTCTCATTTAGCCTTTCAAAGAATATTTTCCAAATATTATCAGCATATCTTCTACAAGTGCATTTTGGAATCTTACCTTCCATGTGCTGCAAAATATCCTCATCAATATTAATCAAAAACTTTGGCTTTCTACGCAAAATTCTAGGTGGTGTTCTCCTAGGTACATACATCTCAACATTAGAAATTTCATCAATATTTAATTGAGGCGGGCTAGATTGCGTACCTTCAATCGAGGGTGGAGTAGAAGACATACCTTGATCTTCACATGGGGATGATGGCATACCTTCTTCATCAAATCCGAGTGATGATTTACTCTCAACTTGAGATGCGGTGGATGGTGTCCAACCATATTCACTTGCGGTAGATGGTGTCCCTCCAAATTCACTTGTGCTTAATGGTGTCCCTTCATATTCACTTGCAATAGAGGGTGTGTCTCCAACTACGGTATCTGCACGACGCTTTTACATTCGTTGCCTTTGTGCTACCAATTTATTTTCTCTTTTTGATGGTTGAGGTTCCTCTTCAATTGGCTTGTTTTTCGTCTATCATTTCCAATTTCTTCTTTTCACGATATGTAGCCACCCATTCTATCTCATGTTATTTGAAGGATTCATACTCTTCATCTGTTGGTTTCTTCCTTGTTCGTTTCTTCGGCATGGTGGATAATTTTACCTGTAGCATGGTAATGAGACGAATATTAGTTCCTCAAAAATGTATCCATTAAAATAAATGAAATATATATGTCATTCAAGGCTTCATAAATAGAAAAAATAGGTGATGAGGTAGCTTTATTGATGAGTTAATCTAGAAATAGAGATGAAAACCAAAATAGTTTAAATAGGTAGTAGAATTTTCAAAATGTGCAAAAAGTGCTAAGTTGTGAAATTAACAAATAGTGAAGGGTTTGATGTAGACCTGGTAGGCTCAATCACAACCAATTTGACAACATGCCTTTAAGAGACATCTAACAAGATTAAGATGACCTATTTGAACAAACCAAACAACCCTCAAAGCTTGAAAATCATCAAAAGTTAGATTTCACACTTTCACCTCTTGAACCCTAATAGTAGTGGAAACTCAGTTTTTTCCCAATAAGTCAAATGTTCTCCAAAATTCTAGACAAAATCTTGATGGTTTTAGACACCCATTTCAGAGTTATTACACATATCTCAATGTAAAGTACAAGTAATTTGGACCAAATCCCCAAAAACACCCCTTCTAGGCTGACCTAATTAGGCTGATTAGGCCTAATTTGCAAAGCAACATGCCCTCAAACTTATCACAGGACCTTGAAACCTTGGGTAAGCATTTCTTAGGTTCCCAAACCTCCAAAACAACAATTAGATTCCTCTGGTATGGACAAATTCATGCCAAACCTGAAAACCCTTGTTTTATGCACTATTCAAGAGGGTTTATTGAATATGCTACTTTCACAACCTCCCATACTTTAAAACCAACTTGAACAAAGGAAATTAACCTTGCACATGCCTAAAATTTCAAAACATCATGTCCTCCCATAGAGATTCTTCCAAACCCTAGTCCTAAGCCCTCATTCATATGCATTTTTGTTCACAAAACTCATTATAGTAGCAGGTTTATTACTCCTATTTCTTTCCTAGAACTCAAATCATGCATCCTACACTTAAATCAGACATAATAGGGTCCCTTACATGAGTTATAGTTGCCACATAAGATGTAAGGGCCCTTTAAATCATGTTTTGTTCACAAAACCCTCAAAACAGGGGTTCCTGGGCTGTGCACAAGAAAACCCTTAAAGAAACCTTCAAAGTCTTTATTAAGCCCTCAAAGCATATGGAAATCATAGAATAATTATTCCCCTACACTATTCCAAAAGATACTTTCATAATACAAGATTGTACGCTACCATACATGTCAAGAAAAAACCAAAAAACACAAAAAACGTTGCTAAACTTGAGATTTCAATGTATTTTCTTCTCAAAAACTCCAAATAAAACTTACATTTCATTTATACATACCATTTAAAGGCTTCTTCTTCACATCCCACTGGCCAACTACCTTGCAACTGAATTTCAAACCCTTAATGACCGTTGAAGGCGAAGTTTACATCATTTACACATGATATAACAACAATATTACTCATATTGTAAGTTTGCACCACTAACACCTATAACTCACTAAAACCACAAAAATGGCTTGAAATGAGCCTTATTACATCCACAAACACTAATCTTGCACACTTTACATGTAAATTCAAAAACTTTCCATCAAAGGCTATAAAGATACTTTAGTGCAAGATCACCATTTTTCACATTTTAACACCTAAACTCAAAAAATCAACCTAAGACATGCTTAGTGGTCTTGATTGACCTTATTCAAAGCAAAAAATGCTCAAATAATCATCCACCTACCTATTAACCTCCTAATTACCATCAAATGATCAAATAAGGAGGATGAGGTGTAGGTGCTCCTACACCAGAGTTGCAAAAGTTTATTAAAGAGGGAGACCAACGGTCACCTCTTTCAAATGTTAGTTTTGGAAGTTGAAGTGGTTTGTTTTAGGAGGGAAAAATTATCAGAAGCCATGAGAAACTTGAATGGAGGATGATCCTTGGATTGGGCGTCAAACCAAATCAGGAAATGTTGAGTTTTCCTTAAGAAAAATGAGGTTTTGGTGAGTGAAATTGAGTTTTTGAGTTGGAAAACATTATTTTATGTTAGATTGAGCATGAGTAGGGTATTTCAGGCTTGTTTGAATAGTTTTCAAGTTTTGGAGTGTTTGGCAAGTGCTACTTTCTATAAAACCTAGGGTTTATAAGCCTAGGGAGAGTGTTTTATGGTTTGGGTGGTAAATGATTGAATCTCTACAATCTAACACTGTAATTTGAAGTTTTGATAGATATAAAGTGCTGCCCCAA
>VDFB02058242.1:5864492-5908026 GCA_007258455.2 Sequoia sempervirens
ATTTTAATTTCAAAATCCAAATGTGGGGGTGGTTATGCAAGTGCCAAAGAAATGCTTTTGATCCTCAAGATCACCAAATGGCGTGAGAGGAGAGCATACACATTCAATGACAAGTTGCAAAACACAAAGCACAAAAGACACTTGTTAATTTAACCTCGCTTATGATGTCAAATCAAACAATCAAGTTCTTTTTAGACCCACTAATAATTCTATGTGAAAAAGACACTTAAGATAAAGCAAACTAAAGGCAAAGCCTTGCAAAGCACGATTAGTAGTTTTAACCTCCAAGCTTTGACAAACAAAAGTTTAGGTTTTAAATTTCAAATCTTGGACACTCGAACCTGCAAAAAAATGTCAAAGATTAGTCACAAAATTGAAATTAAACTAGAAAGAAAATAACATTAATCTAGCTAATTAATAAATAAAAAAAATTAATATAAATTAAAAATTTAAATCTATACTAAATTAGGAAAAATCTAAAGTCTAAAAGCTAAATTAAAAATCTAAATTTTAACTAATTTAGAAAAATCTAAATTTAAAATCTAAGATCTAAGCTTAGTCTACACTTAATTCTAAACTAAATAAAGGAAAAATATTTCAATTAAATCTTTAAATTAAACTAAATTAAAAATCTTAACTTAATTAAAAAATATATAAATTAAAATCTAAATCTAAAATCTAAATTAAACTTAAAAAAAAATGTAAATCTAAATCTATCTAAATTAAACTAAATTAAAAAAATTCTAAATATAACTAAATCTAAACTTATAAATTAATCTAAATTAATATTAATCTTAAACTAAATCTAATTAAACTATATTAATCAAAACTAGAATTAAAATCTAAATTAAACTAAAACTAAAATCTGAATTTAAAACTAAAATTAAAATCTATACTAAATATGTTTTTATGAATGCACTCTATGTGATCAGGCAACTGTAAACATTTGCTTGATGTTGCCGATTTAATGATCTTGTTACAATTTTCATGCAAATCGAAAATACATATTATTGCTGCCAAATTAAAAACAAACCCCGTTATTGCTGCCAAAACTAGTGAAATCATAATACGAAGGAAAAAAAAAAATTGAGAGAAGAGTTTCTAGTGCATATCAAAAGACCATTGTGCAACCATAAAATGTTTTTGTTATTTCAATTTAGCTCAAGTAGCTTGTAAAGTGAAAAATTTAGGAAGCAAGGGCCAACACTCAATCAGAATCAACAGAAACCCAACAAATCTGTCCAAAAGATGGAAGTAGCGTGACTTGTGAGAAGAAGATATAGTTGCATATTGACTACTGTAAATATTCGCTTGCTACTGCAAAGGTTCACAGAGAAGCATCAGAACGTGAAGAGAAAAGAGCAACAAAGCTGTCAAAAGCTGGAAGTAGCATGCCAACTTGTCTTGACAGATGATGAATGAATTTGCAAGTCCAATACTTTCCATTGCATTAAATAACAGAGTTCCTAGAATTATACTTGTTATCCCAATGTATCAGTCCACTCCCAAGCACCTCTTGTAGATAAGTACAATGGGTCTAGACTAGTACAACACATGAAAAACAATATATTCAGCCCCAAAACTCATGAATCAATTTTCTAAGCAAGACATGAAGGTACAGTTGGATATGGCTATATGAATACTCTAGAAAATTTTTAAAGCCTTAATCACCAGTTTTCAATGAATAAGAGTGAGTGTAGGAAAATAAATTCTTATGAAACAATACCCATATCAATTATACACTCCCTCCAGTTCATACAACTCAAAAAGGAAGTATGAAAATCTATTTCTTGGAACAAATATTTATATGGCCACTCCAGAAATTAGCATCAGCAACAAATACTTGTTTCTACTAACCAAAACTTAACACCCAACCAAGGAAATAGTGACTAAGCAATACCCATAACCAATATCTATCTCTTTCATGACCAATGAGCATTTGAAACATGTATGGTCAACATTATTTCAATGGTACAACTATATGGAATGTACAACAAACCAACAATTCCAACTAAATAGTTAACTTGGTTTTTAATACTTAGGAATGATTGTTCAAATAATAAATTAAGTTTGAATCACTACCCATAACCATTCTTTGCCCCAAACTACAAATACAAGTTCAAACATGGGGTGCGAATATTGTCTAGGTAAGAGAAAATAATTGAGATAATACCTAGAATCATATTGAAGTGGAATGCAGGTGCTTGTAAATGATCGAATCACTGTGCTATTATTTTGCAATATCTCCACATCAAGAGTGCATATCAAAATACTAGAATATCAAATGAATTTAAATATCATGCACATCCACGTATGAAAAGCGACTGTTATAGGAATAGAAAGCATGCACCTACTAAGTATGTGGAAAGAACAATAATACCATGTAGAGCAACTATTGTAGAAATAAAAGAATGTGTCTATTGCAATAACATTAAAGAACAAATGCACTCTCAGGTTCACCAAATATAACTAGGGTAAAATTCCAAGTTAACTAGACATAGCATAACAAACTAAACCCTAACCAATAACAGAGAACAAAGGAAACCAAAAGTATAAAAACATGAAACAATATCACTTGGTCTTCAAGCCTCCTTTGATTGACCTCTATTTCTCTTCTCCATTTTGTTGTAAATAGTATAATTTCCCTTATATTTGAATTGCAACTATAGCCTATGACTAAGACAAGAAAAATATTGAAGTATTATGAGTACTCAAGTATTTAGAACTTCTCAAGCATGTACTAAGTGCCTAAGTTGCTGAAAATGACTTTGTGTCTAAAAATGACTTGAGAGAGACCTTTTAAAGAATGTCAAATTGAAAATGGATGGCCAGGATTAGAAGTTGAAAAAAACCTAAGATCAAAGGCTAGAATTAAATGTGATGAGCAACATTAGGGTTAGGGAAACATCGGGTCAAAATTCGGGCAAGATTTGAAATGAAGGGCTAAGATTTAATTGGAGACAATTAAATCAAATGGTGGAGAATAAATGAGATAAGGAAAAGATTTGGCATAGAAAAAGAGGTAGCTGGAAAATCAAATAATAATAGAAATTACTTGATTTACAGAGGAAAGTTAAATTTTGGAATCAAATAATGATTTAATTCAAAAATGGGAATAAGACAAAAGGAAGTAAATAATTATTTAATTATTTACTTGTGGGATGAAAAGTGGGTTAAATAAATAATTTTATTTAATTGAAGGAGAAAAGGATAATGAACAAATTAAATAATGGAGGAAAAAGGAAGGGAAAATGGTCTGCAGTTTTTGGAACGTGCCTTCTTGTACTAACAAGAATTTTTTGAAAAATTCTTCCCATTCTATAAATTTTTGAAGCTTCAATGGAGTCAAACAGATGGATTCTAGTTCTCAACGGGGGTCTAATGGTGTTCAACGGCCTTCTTTTCAGGTGGCTGCTTCTTTTCACCCTCGACGCTTTGGGAAATCAATTGTTCAGGTATTTAGCCTCCATTTGATATTTGTTTGTTAGATTTAGAACCAAGTGGTCATGTTTCTTCTCATAGTAGGAGTTGGTTTGAGGTAGTTTCTGATTCTTGCATTTTGGCTTCTTTCCCCAATAATATTCCCATTATAGTTGGAGCTTCCTTCGATCCAAATTTCTCTTTTTTGTGTCCTACCACTTTCCCTAACAACATTCCCATTTCTTTCCCTAAATCTTATGTTCCAAAGCGATCTAGGTGTTCAGGATACAATGGCATGGTTTGGGTTCCTAAACAGTGAAAGAAATTGAGTAGAGTTCCAAATGATCAAGTTAATGTTACTCTTACAGATGCAATGCTACAAATGCAGATCAAGGATCTCAAGGAGGTGGCACTCATTTGTAAGTTCTAGAAATTCTCTCCAAATCTTTCTTTTTTGCAACGGTGGAGTTTTCAAACTTGGGAGGAATCTAATCAAGTTTTCTTTTTAGATAAGAGGGAAGGGTTTTTTGTGGTTCTATTTTTTGATAAAGACTCAAGGAATGTTGTTTATAGAAAAATGTCCTAAATTTGTGAGGGTCATGGGCTACTTTCTACCCTATGGACTCCAATTTTTTTTCCTTCTCAGTCTATGGTCAAGTTCATTCCTTTTTAGGTTCAGTTACAAGGGTTGTTGTTGGAGTATAGGGAGTCTCATATTATTGAAACTCTAGGTAATCAATTAGGCATCTTTTTGCATCAAGATTTGCAGTTATTTTCCAACCCTTCATTTCTAGTTAGGTTTTTCCTTCTTATTGATTTCACAAGAAATCTTCCAACAATTGTCAACATCAAATCAATCTATGGCTTGTGGAAACAAAGGGTGGTTATTGAGGACCCTCAGAATTTTTTTTCATTGTCATTTACCGGTTCATCTTTCAAGAAAGTGGGGTGGATTCAGAATTGAATATGGAAAAGGTAGGTGATTCTTCCAAAGGTTCCTTTTATTCCCTAAATGATAAATCAATTGTTGCCCTTTCCTCTCCTACTAATGATTTTGTGTGAAATGTTGACCTAACCTTTTTTTCTAAGGTTTTCGATATATGTTATAAGTGGAATCAAAATTTCAATGTTCTAATCACACATATTAAGTATAAAGCATCTTCTAGAAATGTGTTGCATCAGTTGGGGGTTTCAAAAGTTTCAGTTTTGGAATCATTTGGGGCTCTTCATTGTGGTTCTCTATCATTGGGGGAAGTTGGATTTGTGCAATCTTCTTTTTCTGATGAAGTAGAATGTGTTCATGGAAGATCTCTTTTAAATCTGGATAGTAAGGTCAAGCCATCAACACTTGTTGGTTTTAACAATTCAGGGAATGTTATTAGGTTTTCTTGTACACATAGTAAGCCTATTTTTGTTTCCTTTGTGTCTGGTTGGGAGAAGATTTTGTTGTCTCCCGTTAGTATTTTTCTTCATTATCTCAATCTTTTGGTCCCTGAGTTTAAGATTGTTAGTTTCCAACAATTCAATCAATGTGCTTCAATGTTAACCTTGGGGTTGTCAAATCAATGTGAATAAATGTTCAAGGTTTTTAACAACCAAGATGAAGAGGGTAGTTACATCTTGTAGTCTCAAAATTTTTTAGAAGGCTATAATGCTCATCCCTCTAACCTTCCCTCTAATGTGGAGTTTGAGAAATTTGTTGATGAATCTTTATTTTCTGTAGGTGAACATTTGATAGATGATATTGCTTCTAAGGTGTTTGGGGAAGGGGAAATCTCATATGGTTTAGGTTCATTATCAATCTCTCAGTCCTTGTTGTATCCTTCTACAAGTAAAAAATCTCCTACCAAGATGGGGCATAAATATTTAGCTACCAAGCTACAAGAGTAAATTGTGCAGGAATCCAGTCTACACTAGATTGAAAAATGGATGGAGGTGAGAAAAAAAAGGACAAGGAGAGCATGTTGCTCTCCTAGGATGCAATGAGGATAATATCTTGGAACACCAAAGGCATAAATTTCCCTAACAAAAGGGCCCAAGTCAAGCAACAATTGGATGTTTGTGGGGCAGATGTAGTAGTTCTTCAAGAAACTAAAACTTCATATGAGACTTTTGAATATATTAGTAAGAAGTGGAATAAATGGAAATATTTTCATTTTCCAGCTCATGGAGCTTCAAGAAGGTTTGATTACTCTCTGGAATGCTAAGTTAGTTAATGCTCCTGAAGGCTCCTCTCGGTCGATTCTAGCCCGCGGGCTTCTCGCCCGTACTCTAGCAGGCTAATGAATTGGGGTGGGTGGGAGGAGTAGGCTATGGGGCGCATTAATGAATGTCATTAATTTACTGCTCCCCTACCCCCAGCCCTTTGGGACCGACCATCAAGGTTACTTATGAGCATAACTGGCAGTTAATGGAGATTACTCACCTTGATTTATATTTTTGGTTGTTAAATGTATATGGTCCAAATAGTATAGTAGGAAATAATTTGTTGTGGGATACTTTGAAATAGAGATTGTATCTATTGGGTCAAGACAAATTTGTTCTATAAGGTGATTTCAATGCAATAAAAAGCTTATTAGAGAAAAAAGGTGGTATATGTCCCCCTAAAAAGACATGGAAGAATTTGTTGCTTTTATACAAGATAATGCTCTTGTTGATATAATTCCACCAAATGGGCGGTTTACTTGAAAAAAGGGAAAATTTTCTTCAAATTGCGGAAAGGTTAGACAAGTTCTTAACTTCTCCGAATTGGATATTAAGTGAATATGATTTAATATCAGAAATTTTTCCTGTTGATGATGTTTTCTGCACAGCAACAACTCAGAAGAATGCAATATTCTATCTCTCTTGAAAGGTTATTTTCAACAATAAACTACTGAAAATCACCCCAAGGTCTCTCGGGTGTCAGGTCATGACAATGCATAAATAACTCAGATAAAATGTGAAATGCTGGTAATCACAATCAGACCTTACTACAAGCAAACTGTATCTTTCCACTCATCAGATCTTGCAATATGATGATCTCAAATCCTAAATCTAACCAAATAATAAAGAAATAGCAAAAGATAAGGGTGCAAGAATATAATAAGATCTAAACTATTCCTAGAATGGACAATGCAAATGACAGATATCTGGAATGGACCAATCTCAAGTAACCAATTCTTGATCAACCCACAATGCAATATCACAAGAACGGTGCAATCTTCTAAGGTATATAGATTTTCAAATCATAGACATTCATCCACAATCGAACTTAAGCACATGTAAATATATGGTCCAGGTTGACTTCACCAGCCTACTACAATCAGATAGTTACTGGGAGTATAGACCGGAGATTGCTACAAACATTCCAAATATAAAATCATAAACATCATACACCAAACTAATGTAATTCTTAAAACTAAACCCTAGATCTTTAAGCAATCTGAAAAATAAAACAACAGGAACCATGCAAGATGAAATAACACAAGAGATTGCACCAGGAAAACCACAATGTCTTCAATTGTATTAGACCACCAAAATGTTGCAACAATTCCACTGTTTGTTTACAATACTTGCTTCAAGAAATTAACAAAATGCTCTAACCCTTACTTGACTCTATTATCTCTTCTCTATATTTTCTAATGTCTTACAATGAGGCAGGAATGCCCTTTATAGCAATATCCCAAGATATGTCGGCCCAACCAAACATTTACAAAATAAACAAAACTTCCAAAACCAGTCAGCCTTAGGAATTCAAAATAAGGCATACATTAAATGCCGATACATCATCAAGGTCGGCCTAGACACAACCTCCAATGTAGCCCGGATCAATGCATGCCCCATGATAATAGGGAAGCACAAATCTCAAAATGGCATTAAATACCACCTCCCTTATCCTTGTTTTGGGCCAACGATCCCTGAACCCTCAAAAACACCCTATCCAGCTCAGTGACAGGTGGCAAAGGCAAAACCTTAAGTCTACATTTAATAGAGTCAATCTCCTCCTTTGACTACTCAACAGTCTTATTCCAATCATCCTTATGTGCCTGATATTTATCCACCACTGACAGGTATGTTGCTACGTCATCCAACTGGTGCCCTGTTATAACATTCTCAGAGTCTGGAGCATAAACATCATGCCACCATTCCTTCAGTTGTTCCAGACTCAGGTACTTATGAGCTATCTTTCTCCTACCAGTCATAACTTCAAAGAATGCAATGCAACCCTCATAGACACTAGTCAGGTCACCATCCATCAGCTTCCTCCGTTTCTGGATCTTCCTCATGGCCTTCTGCCGAATCTGCAGAGCCTCAAACCATTCCAAAGGTTCATTTAATTTGGAGGAAGGAAGGATCCCATCTATAACCAACTGATCTTTACCATATTCTATGATGACCTTGGATTTCTGCAGTAGAAGGTCAATGTCCTCTTTGTCCTGGGATAGCACATGCTCCAATAACTCCTTGGCTCGGTCCGCATCCTTCCCAACTGAAAGGATATCCTTGATTGCACTATCTCCTCTTGCCTGCACATCCTTCAACCAATCCGTTGTAGTTTGAGCAGAGGCCTTCATCTTTTCAATTTCGGAGATGGTTTCTTTAGGCAAGAAACCAGGAGTGGCAGAGGAAGAGGGGTGGAGAGATTGCAGAGGCTTCATTACATCCTCCAAGCACTTCCTAAGCCTTTCATTTTCTTTTCTAAGCTCATGCTTGGTTTGAGCTTCCTTTCTTAACCTCCCAATGATTACCGCACTGGAGCCTTCATATTCATCAATGTCCTGTTCCATGGAAGCTGGCCCAAGATTAATGGTCTGCACATTGTAATCTTCACCAGTGACATCTTCTCTTGTCTTATCTGCAGCAGGGGTGGCAATGTGGATAACTCTGTTATTTGCTTCATCCCTTTCTATCCTTGAGACTACCTTAGCTGCCTTCTTCTTCTTTCCTTTGCCGATCTTGGATAGCATTTCATCCCAATCCAAAGGAGTGTCCTCAACAATGACCTATTTCTTCCTTGTGATCTCCCTTTCAAGCCAATCCGGGACAGCAGGTTCTACCCAGATTTCCTCTGTTGTTGCCTCTTCCTGTTGTTTTTCTGGCGTTTCTTCCTTTCCCTTCTCAGGAGATAGCCCACCTTGGTCACCTACCTCAGGTTCATCCTCTTTTAACGGTGATGGAGCTCTAACAGGGATGTCCTCCTCCTTCCTAGGCGATCCATTTCCTTTGCTATTCTCCGGAGAATCTTCATACATCACTAGAGGAGAAGGATGCTTTTCTACCTCTTCGGCCTCAAACTTAGCTGCCTCACCAAAGAGTGCCCCTTCCTTGAATGGCTCTACTTTTCCGCTGGTCTCATGTCCCTCAAGAGTCTCTTGCTCATGCACACTTGGTGGAGAAGAAGCAGCCATAGATGGCTCCACAACTAGTGGCTTTGGAGGAGAATCCCTCATTTGCACAGTGTCCTTAGGTGAAGGAGTCCTTGATCTTCTCATGTAGACTTTTGTCTTCTCTCTTGAACTCTCTATATCAACAATAGGAGGCTCACACTTGGATGTGTCCTGGACCTTCTTCTTTGAAGTCCTAGTTGTTCTTGTCTTCTTCGGTGGTGGAGGAGCACTTTCTTCTTCTGCTTTTTCCAACTCTTCCTCATCAAAGGATCTACCAATTTTCAAAGCCCGACTTCTTTTCTTTCCTTTTGGCTTTCTTTTTGGTTCCGGCTCACTTTCCTTAGGGCCTCTGATCTTTATTTTGAAAGGTGAGCTCTTTTGGGTTTTCCCTTTGGGGTCATCATCCCCAGATTCTTCTGAAGTAGACATTGGGTTGAGATTTCCCATTAAATTGAAGGTACAGGCTACCTTCTCGCTCTCAAGCTCCCAAACCTTGTGCTTCAACCAAGAAGTGGTGAATTTCATAACCGGGGCCATTAGGTCCTCCAACTCTGTGGCCTCATCCTCATTCCAGTTGATTTCTCTGATTGACCTATCCTTAACAGCTTCATAGGCATGATCTTGCACTAGGTTTCCATCGTCTTCCAGTTGGTCCGGGATTAGCTTGACATTATACTGTCTGATCACATCAACAGGGAGCCTAGAATACGTCTTCTTTCTTGCTTCAAGATCATCCTTAATGTTGGCCCAATAGTCTTCTAGGTCATCTTTATGACGGTACTCCTTGGTAGCCTTCTTCTGTGCCTCCCCGGTGATATCAAAGTTTGTTCTCTTGGAGTGAAAGGAGAAACCATATGTTTCCAATTCATCTCCTGCGGTGTGTGTTGATTGGATGGAAGGGCACACTTCTGTCACGCCAATTCCCAGAGGGAAATCCCCACCAAAGCCTGTTTTATGCTTCTTTTTTACTATGACATCAAATTCACATATTTGCCTCACAATCTCCAATAACACAATGTGATCAGTAGGATACCGAGGTAACCTATATGGCGCGACCGGGCATCCATCAATTCTAATGTAGGTGAAGGTGGGAAATTGGATGAACCAGGCCCCATAATTCTTTATCAACCCTTTTTCTCCATCTGACAGTCTCACATGCTCGGCATTCTGAAGCATCTGAGTGATATGCATTGTGAATGCATCATTGACCCTTCTATAGTCCCTGTGTCCTAGGTGCAACTCCGGGTATACCTCATAAACTATATCTTGTCGAAATGTTCCTCCTGGATTCAAACCCCTGTATGGGTAGAATCTGGCAAGCACATACATGACATAATAGGACATGGTGAACCTCTTTGTTTCTAGGACATCCCTCAGCTGCTTTTCAATTATGGTGCTATTAAGTCCTGCCTAGTGATAATCAGAACCCTGCTCAATCTTGTTTATCACGTGAACCATCCAATTTTCTAACACCCCAGCGGTCTTCAAACCCGCCACTCTGCTCAAAAGTGTGATTGCATCGTAGATATCCGACCTGAACTTAACTCTATGCAACTGCTTGGGTAACTTGGAATGATGTGACTTTGGCTTCTCCAACCAAGAACTGATCATCTGTTGAGCTTTGGTGGGCTCATTCTCATAATATGTCCTGGCCGTGTCCATGTTCAGGGCACACACAGAAGGTAAATCCGGCATGTCAAAGGCCTGGGCAATAGAAACAGGGTTGAAATTTGCTAAGACTCTTCCTTCTGTGCTGACCACCCTCTGTGTGTCAAAGTCATACTGTCAGGCACACTCCAGGATTAATTCATAGCATTGGATTGCTGGAGGGAACCCTGCCACATGCACCAGTCTGGATTTCATCATTCCATTCCTCAAGACTGACAGGTTCTTCTTAGTTGTTCTTTCTTTGAACTCCTCGTACCTCCAGGCTCCCACATTGGTATCAGACACCTCGGACCACACGGAAGATATCTTTCTCTCAGGAAGTTGACTCTTGATGTCCAATCTTAGTCTTTCTGCCTCTGAGATGGAGGACCCCTCTGTGTCACCCTTGGACTTTCTCGCTGCAGCCTTGCTTGATTCAACCTGCACTCATAAAAGATTGTCATGAGTATTCAATTATTGTACATATTCCAACCAAAGGATTAGCATAAAATCATATAAGGCAATTAAAAACTATCACAAATCACCAATCCTTAAAGATCTGAAAAAATACAGCAGTCCGGGAAAACATCAAAAACTGGGAAAATCCAGTCGAGGTGGAATTTCAGAGAAATCCAACCCAGACGGATTCCTGTTGCCAAGACATCATTAGTGAAGCATAGCGTTAGTACGGACAAAATATCATAAGATTATCATGAAATTCGGTTATTAGCAACAAGAAACAAGCATTTAGCATTTACTCCATTAATCCTATCTTCGAAAAATTGAAAGAAATAAAACCAGACAGGAAAACCAGAAAAGTCCGGACAAAACAGATTTTTGCGGATAGTTCGAAGTACTCCGGAAATCGTCACGCCCCGCGGAATCAACCAAAACCGGGAAAATCCAGTCGGGACGGAATTCCGCGGACACCTCGGAATTCCGACGAATGACAACAAGCGAACCAGCGTCCGAATGATCATATAGACTTCCTCACTTGGGTTCAAATGATTTCAAAATCGACGCCAACCAATCAAGATTCAGAATGTAAACGAATTCAAACTCTCAAGGCTCTCAAATGACCACTCTCCATGAAAAACAACGATGCCCTAATTTGATGACCAGACTTCCGCCACGGAAAACAGTGTAAGCTCGGGGTCTAAAATACCAACTGCAAAGGTCAATCCAAGGCACTTCGAATCCTCACAAGGCAGGGGCGAGTTAAACCTCGACGCAAGATATAAAATTATGACGGTTTAACCATTGTTAGCAGTTTCGAGCAAAACACCCAAAACCCTAATCTCGCCAAATATGATGAACGACGCATCTAGAAAGAAAATCCTACCCCGAACGTCCATCAACACTGACCCATCTAACATCTAATGAGTAAATACAAATACGCCTGGCACGGGTGATGAGGTTTTGAGATAGGTCCAACCCTAATTCGATAAGAGGAAAATCGTGACTAAACATGGGCCGACCCAAAATGACCACAAATCAACATAGAACAGTTCAATCATCATGCAAACAAATGAAAGGGCCAATGATAACCTACCATGGATCAGCGTGGATGAAACTCAAGCTTGAAGAAGCGACTGCGAGATGAGAATGCCCTAGCAATGGAAACCTTAATCTGCACTCCACCAATTCACACGCAAACAGCTCGAAATCAATGATCAAAGCTTGAGCAAGGAATGCACTCAGACGCTTTAGCAGCAAACAAGTGAATAATGAAGTCGAAATGAGGCCTAAAAGGTTTTAAATCCACCCACATATGCGTCTGAGCAATGGTACCCTAGGCATTAATGAATGACAAGACATATCTGAAAAAATCGGAAACCCAAGCCTAGGATGGAATTTTAGAAAATCCCAAGACATGCGAAAAATCTAGATGAACACGAATTCCGTGGAAATAGCAGAAACTAGGATTTTAATGAAGTTCGGGACTTTATCACAGTCTGGGAAAATCCGTCATAACCGGAAAATCCCTGATTTAAGCAGAAACCCAGATTCAGAAAATTCAGTGATGACCAGACAACGAACCAGATCCCGGGAAAATCCGCCGAGGCTGGAAAATCCTGGATTCAGGTCAAGACCCGTATTTTCACTGAAAGCCCATTTTAACCAATTTAAGCCTCAGGGAGGGATTAAAGCCAGCAAGACTAATATGTCAAGACCTTAAAAAGACAAATCCCATAAAATCAAAGGTCAAAAGACACCATGACAAGAGGGTCCCTACTCCAAGTGGGGCGTGTGTGCAAAAACTGCACAACAAATGGCAACTCTGCTGGGGAAATGCTCTTGAGCATTTCGATGACAAACTGGAATCAAGAACCCAGAACTCATGGTTTCAACTTACCTATCCTGCCACCACCCATGGTAGAACAAAGAAGACCCCCTAGTCAGCCAAACTGTCCTATACCAGGGTCAAAGTGTGTGCATATGTATTCATTACCCTCCCTCAGTTACAACAAGAACCAAACTCTGTATGAACAAGCTACGTAAAGATTCGTATTCTAAAAGTATCCTGGATAGAGCCTCGCTGCTAGTCAGGCGTCCATAGCCCCGACGAGGTTATCGCTGTGATTCCCCTAAACATAGCTCTACTGCCAGCCAGGCGTCTATAGCCCCAGTAGAGATATCCAGATCCCCCTGATGAGTTGAATTCAAACCTTTCAATTTTCAATATGTATTTCCCTTTTTTTTTATATACTGCTTATCTTTTCACTATTTTCGCTTCAACCTATGAACAATGAAGTTCACACTCAGAGATGAGAACCACAGTGGTACTAGAGTAGAAAAAGGATTTTTCACTTGTTCAAACTTCATAAGGACCTTATGCAACTTCAGGTATCTTTAATTTAAAATATGAGACCCTAATATATTCCTGTTCATTCTGACTAGAAAATCCCTTGCCTCAACACAAAGATAAGTGACAGTGGGTAGGAAATTCATACCATAATACCCTGGAAGGATGATTAGAGTTTGTAAAAGAAATACCAAGGGTATTAGACCAACTTCGTCACCACTGTCATACAAATACAACCAGGGATCCCCAAGAGAGAAGGAACCAAGAGCAGGAGTGACGCAAACAAAAGAAAACAAACCAAAGAAAACCTAATCTAACCAAAGCAAAACAAGCAAACAAGAAAGAAACCTACTCTAACCAAACAAAACAACAGAAAGCAACCTAAACTAATTATATACAAAGCAGGGAGCTGAAAACAGCTCAGGAATGGAAATAATGTTTCAAATACTGCCCATTGACAGGCAGTGGAATATCTTCTCCTGTGAGAGTCTTCAGACGGAAGACATTATCTCCAAGTATTTCAGTAATCTGATATGGACCAAGCCACAGTTTGTCAAATTTCCCATGGTCCCCTTTTCGATCATGAGGTTTATCCCAGTACAAGACTAGGTCAGAAATCCTAAAGGCTTTGACTTTAGCCCTCCTATCAAACCATCTCTTAACTACCCCCTGATGTTTGGAAAAATTCTCAAGGGTAATGTCTCATTTCTCCTCAAGGTGCAATAGCTTTGTCAACCTAGCCTCCCTTCTATCCCTCTCGTCATAAAACTCATTGATAAACTTCAGGGTTGGGATCTTAAGTTGAATTGGGAATACTGGTTCCAGACCATATACTAAGTGAAAAGGAGATGTTCCAATGGATGACTTAAGTCTTGTACGATCTGCCCAAAGGGAAAACCGAAGCTGGGTGTGCCAGTCTTTTGGGTTCCTCTCTAACATCTTGTGAATGACAGTCAATAAGTTCTTATTAGAGGACTCCGCTAAGCCATTACCCTGAAGATAGTAATTGGATGCAAACTTCACAATAATGCCATGATCAAAAGCCCAATTTGAAAATTTTAAAGATGCGAAAGCAGGACCGTTATCACAGACAACAGAAATAGGACATCCAAATCGATTAAGAATAGCAGATTCTAGAAAATCAATCACCACCTCAGATGTACATTTCCTACAAGCAAAAGCCTCAGTCCATCTTGTGAAATAATTAGTAATAGTGAGAATGTACCTGTGTCCTGCAGAAGATGGTGGGTTGATGGGGCCTATGAAATCCATACCCCATTGAGCGAAAGGCCTTACCTCAGTGACCGGTTGAAGTAGAAGCGCTGCATACCTTTCCCTCATTACTGCGGTCTGGCAAGTGTGACAGGTCCTGACATGATGGTGGACGTCCTTGAATAACGTGGGCCAGTAATACCCTGCCCTCAAAATCTGATTTGCTGTGGCGATCGCAGAACTATGGCCCGTGCCGTATTTTTCATCAAATTCGTTTATCACCCTTTCAGCTTCCTGCTTCCCAAGACACCTCAAATAAATGCCCTCGTGATTTTTCTTGTACAGAACAGCTCCCTTTAGCATGAAACTATCACTCTTCAATCGTAGGGCCCTCCTCTGAACAGTATTGAGATGACCTGGAGATCGTTGGTTTAACAAATAATAAACTATGTCATCATACCAGCCATCTGGAGAAACCTCCTCAATGGTATAATTCTGAACAGTTACTTCAGGACCAATTTCTGCCATAGTCTGAGTGAGTCCTTGTCCTCTTACTAACTTCATGGGCTGGATTTCAATGTCGTACTCTTGTAGCATTATCACCCACTTAGCTCTACGCTCTCCTAGCTCATTTTGCATCAGAAGCAGCTTGACTGCGGGGTCTGGGACAACTGCATAAACCTTATTCTTGAGGATATAATGTCTGAATTTCTTCACTGCTCTGACAGAGCATATGCCTGCTTTTCTACACTTGGATATCTCAACTCAACATCCTTTAATGGGGCACTCATAAAGGCAATGGGATGCTCATTTCCCTCATCAGACTTTTGAGTTAGCATTCCAGCACACAAATGATCTGAAGCAAATAAATAGATGTGAAAAGGCTTGCTATAGTTAGGACTTACCTATACTGGAGCATCAACAATGGCTCTTTTGATTTCTGCAAATGTCTCCTTTGCTTCCGTAGTCCATTCGATCTTAGCATCCTGCTTCAGCATTGCATTCAGTGGCTTAACAATTTCAGCAAACCCAGTAATGAATTTTCTGATGAAGTTGATCTTGCCAAAGAAAGACTTCATTTCCTTTTTGCTAGCAGGTGGCTGAATCTTCAGGGTGGCCTCCACTCTTTCTGAGTCAATGGCAATTCCCTTCTCTGATATCACATGTCCAAGCAGCTTTCCCTTTGTTACTCCGAAAATACACTTTTTAGGATTCAAGGATATGCCAAATTCCCTACACCTTTGAAACACTTTGTGCAAATCTGAGATGTGATCCCCTCTGTTCTTTGAGAACACAGTCAGGTTGTCCATATAAATAATGATGCATTTGCCTATGATATCTTTAAAAGCAATATCCATAGCCCTTTGAAATGTGGCCCTTGCATTAATGAGTCCAAATGGCATCCTCCTGTAGGAAAAGGTACCCCATTTAGTTGTGAAGGCAGTCTTATGTCTGTCCTCATACTGAACCATTACTTGATTGTACCCTGAATAGCCGTCCAGAAAGGACATCATTTGAGATCCATTAACCACTTGAAGTACTTCATCCAACGAAGGAACTGGATAATTATCCTTTTCTGACGATCTGTTTAAATTCCTGAAATCAACACAGAGCCTAATTTCTTCGTTCTTTTTCCTCACTGGAACAAGGTTTGCCACCCATGTTGAATGTCTGACCGGGAATATGATTCTAGCAGATAGTAACTTCTGAACTTCTTTCTATATGAGTGGTTCCAACAATGCGTTTATAGGCCTCTGTCTCTGCCTGAAAGGTTTGGCACCTAGCCTCAAAGGTATAGTGTGAGTTATGATTAATGTATCATAAGTTTTCAAGTCTTCATAACTCCAGGCTACTATATCTGGAAAGCTGTGCAAGGCTTCAATTATCCCTTGTTTTTCTTCAGGAGTGCATACTTTTCCAATGAAAATATTCTTAGCATTATCTTTAGTTCCCATATTGTAAGTATCACACTGTCCATTGATGGACTCCTTCTTTGATTCTTGTTCCTGATCTCTGATTTTATCCATATCAAAAATTCATTCTAACTGTACCATTCCTCTTCGAATAGTATTTGACTTTAAGGTCATTACTCCTTCTAAATCCAGTTCTGCTTCCTGAGGTTCTGTTTCATCAATGATTTGGGAAGCAAAAATGTCTGTATTTGTGATAAAATCCAGAATATGCTTGTCATCTTCAAACACCTGAAAGTTGGTAACATTATCTGGGACTGATGGCACAAGGGTCAATTCCACAGTGAATTTCTTCAATCCTGACAAAGATAAAGGCTGCAGAGTGCTCGCTGCCTGAGCCAGAGAATCGGCAGTTTGATTCTTCCGTCGTGGTATTAACTGAATGTTGAAGGCATCAAATCCCTCAATGAGGTCCCACACTCTATGCCTATAGTTAGTCATTCTCCTATCATGGCATGAATACTGTTTTCTTACTTGTTTAACTACTAACTCAGAATCACCAAAAACTTGCAGAATCTTAACCCTTTTCTTAAGTGCCATAAGGAGTCCATGAATTAACACTTCGTATTCTGCCACATTATTTGTACAATAAAATTGAAGCCTATGGGCTGCAAAGAAATTATTACCCTTTGGACTGATCAGTTCAAACCCTGCCCCAGCTCCGTGCTTGGACTTGGATCCATCAAACCTGAGAGTCCAGCATTCAGCAGTGGTAGTCCTCTTCATCACATCTTTTGGCTTAATATTGCTGGATAGTTTTTTAGATGACACAGACTTCTTTCCTTAATATTCTTCCTTAGGGTTCTGTATATCTGTTTTATCTGCCAGGGTTGGATTCATGCACTTTTGTACTTGTTCTACCGCTGTTTGGCATAAACAACACTCCAACTCTGAATGGGAAGCATTGTGGACTCTACACCAATTGGGTAAGAGTAATTCTTCAAAGCTTGTCCTTCTACGTAGATGAATTTGATTTTCAACACATTGCTTGATGAATTCCTAAAAACTGTCTAAGAGGCTGATCTGATTATCTTCACTTTCCTCTTCTTCCTCTACTGATTTTGTCAAAACAGTAACAGGGCTGGATCCTGTTTCTGCATCGATAGGCATCATGTGTAGCATCAATACCTCCTCTGAGTCTGACTCCTTATACTGTGTTGACAACATATAACTTCCCATGCCAACTTTTGATATCAAAACTTCTGTTGAAGTCTTTTGGTATTCTGTAATCGTGTATTTCATTCTTGGCTCTCTCTCAATTCTGATCTGATTGGGCACTCCTTTCTAGGGAAGCCACATGTGAGAGTGATCAGTAGACACATACCCATTCAAAGCCTTAGTAAAATCTCTTCCTAGAATCAAACCATACGCATAAGGGATATCAACTACTTGAATATTGATAACCTGCTGAATCCTTGGGTCAGAAGCTATCTGCATGTGAATCATGTTTAACTCTCCCACCACATTTACTTCAGTTCTATCTAGTTGGGTCACCTTCTTCTGAGAGTCAGCAGGTGTAATCCCTAAGGCTCTACAAACTCCAAATGGCATCACATTGGTGGAAGCACCAGAATCTAGTAAACAATTATGCAAATTCTTACCAAATATACGCACAGAAATCAGAAATGGTGGAGTTTCTGTCTTCCCTTGAAACAAAGTGGGCTGAGTATCTACTTGAGCCACTTGAGTCTTATCCTTCTCCTTTCCTTTATCTCCCAGCGGAAAATTAGTCTGACCATGGGCTTGACTTTGCGTCTTCACAGGCTGAGAACTAGAGAAATTGCTGATACCCTCACCAGAAGGTTTATCCAAAGACACTGAACGTGCATCATAAGTACCTAAAACTGCCTTCCTAATTGCAGGGAATCTTAATAACTCAAATGCTGAAAGATTTACCTTTAATTTCTTGAACTCCTCAACAACATAGGAAGCCATTTTCTCTTCGCTCATATCAGTTGATGCTTCCCTGGGAGGTTCCTCCACCTTGTCTCTGCTTGTTTGAACAACCTTTTCCTTTTGTGGGTCAGTTTGAGCTTGTCTTTCCTTCGAAAGGTACTGCCTGGATACCTATGGGAAAGATGGATTATTGCTAGCATTAGGATCTGGGGGAGTACTGAAGTTGTTAGGAGGAATAGAGGTAGTGAAAGGTCCTCCAGCATGTGGGCGCCTATGAGGCATATCTCTCAAACCTTGCCTCTAGAACATCTGTACCTCTTCGACATAAGCTTCTTCCTGATCGAGGGGGCCATTATCATTCATTGTTTCTTCATTAAATAACTGAGCCACTTCATCCCCATTGCAGATCTGATCTGTTTTATCTTCCTGGGAATCAGATTCTTCCTCTGGACTATTTTCTTCACTTAGTAGGAAGGGAGCGTGATTTAATACTAGCACGGTAGAATCATAGGGGGAAGAAGGAACCATCTCCTGCCCATTTGCATTATTCTCCACCTCATACTGGAAAATGGAAGTAGCAGTTTGGAACTCTTGACATTCTAACTCTGAATGCTGACTTGTCTTATGAAGCCTATACCATCCTGACAGAGCAGCCTCAGCTAAATATACACCACTGGGAGGCTTGTCTTGACTAACTGGCTGGTTTGTTGATTGGTTGACAGGTTGATCCAAGGGAGTAGGAACTCCTCCATTGTTAGGTCCCGTATTCCATGTTCTGCTCTATCCCTGCAATGGCCTCTTATCAAATCCTGATCCACTACCTTGTCCTCTATCAAAATTCTGTCTCCTATCATTATTGTAGCCTTTGTCACTGTTGTAACCTCTATCCTGATTATATCCTCTGTCATTATGGAATCCTCTCTCATTAAGCTGTCCTCTATCAAAATTCTGCCCTTGTGGAAATTCCCTATTCTAATTAGATTGTATATTCTTCTGAGTGGCTTGTAATTGGTTGTTTTGATTCCTCAAGTAGGTCACCTCTATGTTCAACTTCTTTATTTGCTCAGCCATTTCATCAATCCTTTCTTTATTTGGATCAGCATAAGGGGGCCGACTTGGGTTATTCTGAGGAGGGACAGGCATTGTAGCAGATCCCATAGACTGTTGCAACACTTCAGAGTTCTGCAAATAGGCAGGGACACTATTTGGCTGTGGCTGATACATGGGCTGGTTAACCTGCTGCTAGGGGAAATTCATCACAGGAGAGACCTGACTCATGGGAAGACCAGGATGTGGCACCAAAGGTAATTGAGGTACTGGATTCATGATTGGGGTATGATTGGTCAGTGCCTGATTTACTACCTGAACTTGACCAGGATGTGCAACTGGTCCTAAAGAAGGCAACGATCCAGTTATATGTTGCCTCAGATCTGTGCTAAGCTTAATAGCTTCTGTATAAGCATCAGTTAGGGTAGCTGGAGGATTGGGTCTCCATTTCAGGAAAGTTGCTGTGAGGCTATCCAGGGATTCATAATAAACTCCCAGGGTTGTATTGTCATCCAAAACATATGGATCTTGAAGTCTGGTGTACGCACGGTGAAACCTATTATTGAAACTGGATATTGGTTCATTGACCTCTCTCTTGACTCTAGTGAATTGCAAATACAATTCATTAACACTGATAGGTATTCTGAACTTCTGCAAAAAGACAGTCTCAAGATCATTCCAATTGAGAACTGAGCTAGATGGGAGGTGATTGTACCAGTAAAAAGCCTCCTCCCCTAGTGAATAAGGAAACAACCTACATGCAACATCCTCATGAACAATCCCTTTGTCTTTGAGACATGTTTGGAAAATCCTTATGTGTTCTTCTGCAGTCCTGTTTGGGTTATTAACATGGAACTTTGAACAAAAGTGTTCAGGGTTTTTGGGCATTACATTGTAAGCATTGAAAGACAAAGGGGATGGATTATTAGCTAGAAAAGCCATTGGAAAAAGCGGGGGTGGTGGTTGTGGTTGGTTAACGATAGACTGAGGTTGTTGAATGGGAACTGCTTCAGGGATGGGTATGGCCTCAACCTCTGGATGTGAAGATATGGATGATGCTAGTGAAGGGATGGGTGATGATGATTCTCCCCTTTCTTGAGTCCTTCTTGACCTAGTGGGGAACTGTAATTCCTGTAAATCTTCCTCTCCTGTGGTAGATCTGGTATTTCTCATATATCTCTCTGGAGAGATGGCGTTCAAGAAACGATCCAGTGTGCTCATTCAGGCCCTCCTTCTAGCGCCAATTTGTTGATGATGTTTTTTGCACAGCAACAACTCAAACATAATGCAATATTCTATCTCTCTTGAAAGGTTATTTTCAATAATAAACTACTGACAATCACCCCAAGGTCTCTCGGGTGTCAGGTCATGACAATGCATAAACAACTCAGATAAAATGTGAAATGCTGGTAATCACAATCGGACCTTACTACAAGAAAAATGTATCTTTCCACTCATCATATCTTGCAATATGATGATCTCAAATCCTAAATCTAACCAGATAATAAAGAAATAGCAAAAGATAAGGGTGCAAGAATATAATAAGATCTAAACTATTCCTAGAATGGACAATGCAAATGACAGATATCTGGAATGGACCAATCTCAAGTAACCAATTCTTGATCAACCCATAATGCAATATCACAAGAACGGTGCAATCTTCTAAGGTATATAGATTTTCAAATCATAGAAATTCATCCACAATCGAACTTAAGCACATGTAAATATATGGTCCAGGTTGACTTCACCAGCCTACTACAATCAGATAGTTACTGGGAGTATAGACCGGAGATTGCTACAAACATTCCAAATATAAAATCATAAACATCATACACCAAACTAATGTAATTCTTAAAACTAAACCCTATATCTTTAAGAAATCTAAAAAATAAAACAACAGGAACCATGCAAGATGAAATAACACAAGAGATTGCACCAGGAAAACCACAATGTCTTCAATTGTATTAGACCACCAAAATGTTGCAACAATTCCACTGTTTGTTTACAATACTTGCTTCAAGAAATTAACAAAATGCTCTAACCCTTACTTGACTCTATTATCTCTTCTCTATATTTTCTAATGTCTTACAATGAGGCAGGAATGCCCTTTATAGCAATATCCCAGGAATGTCGGCCCAGCCAAACATTTACAAAATAAACAAAACTGCCAAAACCAGTCAGCCTTAGGAATTCAAAATAAGGCATACATTAAATGCCGATACATCATCAAGGTCGCCTAGACACAACCTCCAATGTAGCCCAGATCAATGCATGCCCCATGATAATAGGGAAGCACAAATCTCAAAATGGCATTAAATACCACCTCCCTTATCCTTGTTCTGGGCCAACGATCCCTGAACCCTCAAAAACACCCTATCCAGCTCAGTGACAGGTGGCAAAGGAAAAAACTTAAGTCTGCATTTAATAGAGTCAATCTCCTCCTTTGACTGCTCAACAGTCTTATTCCAATCATCCTTATGTGCCTGATATTTATCCACCACTGACAGGTATGTTGCTGCGTCATCCAACTGGTGCCCTGTTATAACATTCTCGGATTCTGGAGCATAAACATCATGCAACCATTCCTTCAGTTGTTCTAGACTCAGGTACTTAGGAGCTATCTTTCTCCTGCCAGTCATAACTTCAAAGAATGCAATGCAACCCTCATAGACACCAGTCAGGTCACCATTCATCAGCTTCCTTCGTTTATGGATCTTCCTCATGGCCTTCTCCCGAATCTGCAGAGCCTCAAACCATTCCCAAGGTTCATTTAATCTGGAGGAAGGAAGGATCCCATCTGTAACCAACTGATCTTTACCATATTCTATGATGACCTTCGATTTCTGCAGTAGAAGGTCAATGTCCTCTTTGTCCTGGGATAACACATGCTCCAATAACTCCTTGGCTTGGACCGCATCCTTCCCAACTGAAAGGATATCCTTGATTGCACTATCTCCTCTTGCCTGCACATCCTTTAACCAATCCGTTGTAGTTTGAGCAGAGGCCTTCATCTTTTCAATTTCGGAGATGGTTTCTTTAGGCAAGAAACTAGGAGTGGCAGAGGAAGAGGGGTGGAGAGATTGCAGAGGCTTCATTACATCCTCCAAGCACTTCCTAAGCCTTTCATTTTCTTTTCTAAGCTCATGCTTGGTCTGAGCTTCCTTTCTTAACCTCCCAATGATTACCGCACTGGAGCCTTCATATTCATCAATGTCCTGTTCCATGGAAGCTGGCCCAAGATTAATGGTCTGCACATTGTAATCTTCACCGGTGACATCCTCTCTTGTCTTATCTGCAGCAGGGGTGGCAATGTGGATAACTCTGTTATTTGCTTCATCCCTTTCTATCCTTGAGACTACCTTAGCTGCCTTCTTCTTCTTTCCTTTGCCGATCTTGGATAACATTTCATCCCAATCCAAAGGAGTGTCCTCAACAATGACCTATTTCTTCCTTGTGATCTCCTTTTCAAGCCAATCCAGGACAACAGGTTCTACCCGGATTTCCTCTGTTGTTGCCTCTTCCTGTTGTTTTTCCGGCGTTTCTTCCTTTCCCTTCTCAGGAGATAGCCCACCTTGGTCACCTACCTCAGGTTCATCCTCTTTTACAGGTGACGGAGCTCTAACAGGGATGTCCTCCTCCTTCCTAGGTGATCCATTTCCTTTGCTATTCTCCGAAGAATCTTCATACATCACTAGAGGAGAAGGATGCTTTTCTACCTCTTCGGCCTCAAACTTAGCTGCCTCACCAAAGAGTGCCCCTTCCTTGAATGGATCTGCTTCTTCGCTGCTCTCATGTCCCTCAAGAGTCTCTTGCTCATGCACGCTTGGTCTAGAAGAAGCAGCCTTAGATGGCTCCACAACTGGTGGCTTTGGAGGAGAATCCCTCATTTGCACAGTGTCCTTAGGTGAAGGAGTCCTTGATCTTCTCATGTAGACTTTTGTCTTCTCTCTTGAACTCTCTATATCAACAATAGGAGGCTCACCCTTGGATGTTTCCTGGACCTTCTTCTTTGAAGTCCTCGTTGTTCTTGTCTTCTTCAGTGGTGGAGGAGCACTTTCTTCTTCTACTTTTTCCAACTCTTCCTCATCAGAGGATCTACCAATCTTCAAAGCCCAACTTCTTTTCTTTCCTTTTGGCTTTCTTTTTGGTTCCGACTCACTTTCCTTAGGGCCTCTGATCTTTATTTTGAAAGGTGAGCTCTTTTGGGTTTTCCCTTTGGGGTCATCATCCCCGGATTCTTCTAAAGTAGACATTGGGTTGAGATTTCCCATTAAATTGAAGGTACAGGCTACCTTCTCGCTCTCAAGCTCCCAAACCTTGTGCTTCAACCAAGAAGTGGTGAATTTCATAACCGGGGCCATTAGGTCCTCCAACTCTGTGGCCTCATCCTCATTCCAGTTGATTTCTCTGATTGACCTATCCTTAACAGCTTCATAGGCATGATCTTATACTAGGTTTCCATTGTCTTCCAGTTAGTCCAGGATTAGCTTGACATTATACTGTCTGATCACATCAACAGGGAGCCTAGAATACGTCTTCTTTCTTGCTTCAAGATCATCCTTAATGTTGGCCCAATAGTCTTCTAGGTCATCTTTATGACGGTACTCCTTGGTAGCCTTCTTCTGTGCCTCCCCGGTGATATCAAAGTTTGTTCTCTTGGAGTTAAAGGAGAAACCATATGTTTCCAATTCATCTCCTACGGTGTGTGCTGATTGGATGGAAAAGCACACTTCTGTCACGCCAATTCCCAGAGGGAAATCCCCACCAAAGCCTGTTTTATGCTTCTCCTTTTTGACTATGGCATCAAATTCACATATTTGCCTCACAATCTCCAATAACACAATGTGATCAGTAGGATACCGAGGTAACCTATATGGCGCGGCCGGGCATCCATCAATTCTAATGTAGGTGAAGGTGGGAAATTGGATGAACCAGGCCCCATAATTCTTTATCAACCCTTTTGCTCCATCTGACAGTCTCACATGCTCAGCATTCTGAAGCATCTGAGTGATATGCATTGTGAATGCATCATTGACCCTTATGTAGTCCCTGTGTCCTAGGTGTAACTCCGGGTATACGTCATAAACCATATCTTGTCGAAATGTTCCTCGTGGATTCAAACCCCTGTATGGGTAGAATCTGGCAAGCACATACATGACATAAGAGGACATGGTGAACCTCTTTGTTTCCAGGACATCCCTCAGCTGCTTGTCAATTATGGTGCTAATAAGTCCTACCCAGTGATAATCGGAACCCTACTCAATCTTGTTTATCACGTGAATCATCCAATTTTCTAACACCCCAGCGGTCTTCAAACGTGCCACTCTGCTCAAAAGTGTGATTGCATCATAGATATCCTACCTGAACTTAACTCTATGCAACTGCTTGGGTAACTTGGAATGATGTGACTTTGGCTTCTCCAACCAAGAATTGATCATCTATTGAGCTTTGGTGGGCTCATTCTCATAATATCTCCTGGCTGTGTCCATGTTCAGGGCACACACAGAAGGAAAATCTGGCATGTCAAAGGCCTAAGCAATAGAAACGGGGTTGAAATTTGCTAAGACTCTTCCTTCTGTGCTGACCACCCTCTGTGTGTCGAAGTCATACTGCTAGGCACACTCCAAGATTAATTCTTAGCATTGGATTGCTTGAGGGAACCCTGCCACATGCACCAGTCCGGATTTCATCATTCCATTCCTCAGGACTGACAGGTTCTTCTTAGCTATTCTTTCTTTGAACTCCTCATACCTCCAGGCTCCCACATTGGTATCAGACACCTCGGACCACACGGAAGATATCTTGCTCTCAGGAAATTGACTCTTGATGTCTAATCTTAGTCTTTCTGCCTCTGAGATGGAGGACCCCTCCGTGTCACCCTTGGACTTTCCCGCTGCAACCTTGCTTGATTCAGCCTGCACTCACAAAAGATCGTCATGAGTATTCAATTATTGTACATATTCCAACCAAAGGATTAGCATAAAATCATATAAGGAAATTAAAAACTATCACAAATCGCCAATCCTTAAAGATCCAGAAAAATACAGCAGTCCAGGAAAACATCGAAAACCGAGAAAATCCAGCCGGGGCGAAATTTCAGAGAAATCCGACCCAGACAGATTCCTGTTTCCAAGACATCATTAGTGAAGCATAGCGTTAGTACGAACAAAATATCATAAGATTATCATGAAATTCAGTTATTAGCAACAAGAAACAAGCATTTAGCATTTACTCCATTAATCCTATCTTCGGAAAATTGAAAGAAATAAAACTAGACAGGAAAACCGGAAAAGTCCGAACAAAATGGATTTTCGCAGACAGTTCAAAGTACTCTAGAAATCGTCACGCCCTGCGGAATCAACCAAAACCAGGAAAATCCAGTCGGGATGGAATTCTGCGGACACCTCGAAATTCCGACGAATGACAACAAGCGAACCAGCGTCCGAATGATCATGCAAAATTCCTCACTTGGGTTCAAATGATTTCAAAATCGACGCCAACCAATCAAGATTTAGAATGTAAACGAATTCAAACTCTCAAGGCTCTCAAATGACCACTCTCCATGAAAAACAACGATGCCCTAATTTGATGACCAGACTTCCACCACGGAAAACAGTGTAAGCTCGGGGTCTAAAATACCAACTACAAAGGTCAATCCAAGGCACTCTGAATCCTCACAAGGCAGGGGCGAGTTAAACCTCGGCGCAATATATAAAATTATGACGGTTTAACCACATTTAGCAGTTTCGAGCAAAACACCCAAAACCCTAATCTCGTCAAATATGATGAACGACGCATCTAGAAAGAAAATCCTACCCCGAACGTCCATCAACACTGACCCATCTAACATCTAATGAGTAAATACAAATACGCCTGGCACAGGTGATGAGGTTTTGAGATAGGTCCAACCCTAATTTGATAAGAGGAAAATCGTGACTAAACATGGCCGACCCAAAATGACCACAAATCAACATAGAACAGTTCAATCATCATGCAAACAAATGAAAGGGCCAATGATAACTTACCATGGATCACATGGATGAAAGTCGAGCTTGAAGAAGCGACTGCGAGACAAGAATTCCCTAGCAACGGAAACCTTAATCTGCACTCCACCAATTCACACGCAAACAACTCGAAATCAATGATCAAAGCTTGAGCAAGGAATGCACTCAGACGCTTTAGCAGTAAACAAGTGAATAATGAAGTTGAAATGAGGCTTAAAAGGTTTTAAATCCACCCACATATGTGTTTGAGAAATGGTACCCTAGGCATTAATGAATGACAAGACATATCTGAAAAAACTGGAAACTCGAGCCCAGGACGGAATTTCAAAAAATCCCAAGACATGCGGAAAATTCGGATGAACATGAATTCCATGGAAATAGCAGAAACTGGGATTTTAATGAAGTTCGAGACTTTATCATAGTCTAGGAAAATCCGTCATAACCGGAAAATCCTGAATTTAAGCAGAAACCCGGATTCAGAAAATTCAGCGATGACCAGACAACGAACCAGAGCCCGGGAAAATCCGCCAGGGTTGGAAAATCCCGGATTCAGGTCAAGACCTGGATTTTCATTGAAAGCCCATTTTAACCAATTTAAGCCTTAGGGAGGGATCAAAGCCAGCAAGACTAACATGTCAAGACCTTAAAAAGACAAATCCCATAAAACCAAAGGTCAAAAGACACCATGACAAGAGGGTCCCTACTCCAAGTGGGGCATGTGTGCAAAAACTGCAAAACATTTCCTTTTTTGCCTCAAATCATTTTGCAATTTCATTAGATGTGATTCCAAAAAAAGTAAAGTCAAAGTTTCAATCTTCTTTTAAGTTTGAGGCTACGTGGTTTAGGCATCCACAGCTTATCAATTTGTTAAGGCAATGGTGGTTGAATGCACCTATTTGTCATGATTCTAGAATGTTTCAGTTAAGTAAGAAGTTGGATCATGTTAAGAAACATTTGAAAGGTTGGAATCAACAATTGTTTAAGAATATCTTTGTGCAAAAAAATTAGTTTACAAAAGGCTTGCAGAGGTAAATGAAAGCATTATTGCTAATGGCCTTGATAGTGTTCTATTTGACGAGCAGAGTAAACTGCAAGAGAAATGGAAGGAATTTCTATTGAGAGAGGAAGTCTATTGGCGACAGAAATCAAGAGAATTTTTGCTAAAATACGGTGATAGGAATACAAAATTCTTTCATATTTCAGCTCAAATCAAGAAAGAAAAAAATACTATTTTGTCAATTCATGATAGTGTCTCAAGTGTTTTGCTTACAAAAGAAGAAGATATACATAATGAAGGCATAAAATTTTTCTCATCCTTGCTAGGTGCCAATAAGGATGATAACATTTAGTTGGTAAGGGAAAGAGAAGAACTTCTTCAAGATATTCCAAAGCTGGATTCTCAGGAAGATAATGATAGGTTGTTGGCTCCTTTTTCATTAAATGAAGTTAAGGAAGCGATATTTTCCATGCCTCCTGATAAAGCTCTAGGTCCTGATGGATTTATTGCCATCTTTTATCAAAAATTTTGGGATTTCATTGGGGTTTATATTCTAGATGCTTTGGAGGAGTCAAGAAAATCAGGTGGTATGTTGAAGAAGTTTAATGTAACTAATATTGTTATCATTCCAAAAATAGCTTCTCCAAATACTTTCTCAGACTTTTGGTCTATTTCTCTTTGCAACACTATCTATAAAATTTTTACAAAGGCCATTTATCTACGATTACATCCTCTTGTTTCTGCAATTATTTTAGAAGAGAAGGGTGATTTTTTTCCTAGAAAAGAAACAATAGAAGGTGCAATTGTTGCTCATGAAGTTCTGCACTCCATTGCTATAAATAAAATGTCTTCCATGATAATAAAACTAGATATGCATAAGGCATATGATAGGGTTGACTGGTCCTTCTTGAAGTAGGTGTTATTCAAATTTGGCTTCTCTCCTAAGTGGTGTAAGTGGATTATGTCGTGTTTATCAAGTGCCAAGTTCTCAATGTTGCTAAATGGTTCAGTAATTGGCTTCTTTAGTTCAACTCAAGGGGTCCGACAAGGTGATCCACTTTAACCATTTTTGTTTATCATTTTAGCAGAAGCTTTGAGTAGGTCAATACATAAAGCTCATGAGCAGGGCATTATTCAGGGAACTTGTATTCCAAATACAAATGTATCAGTAAAACTCTCTCTTTTTGCTAATGATACATTGCTTTTTGGAAAAGTTGTAGTATCAAAAGCTTTGCACATAAAGTCAGTGTTCAATAAATATACTAGTGCTTCAGATCAAAGAGTAAATGAAGGTGAATCAAAAGTATATGTGTTCAATACTAAAAATGTTATTGAGAAATGTATTTTGAAGCTGTTAGGCTTTCAACAAGCACAACTTCCTTGCAAATATCTAGGTAAATTCCTATTTTTGCAGGACAAAATAAGATTTCTTATTGGAAAAAGATTATTCAAAGCATACAAGCTAAAATTATATCTTGGAAAGGGAGATGGTTATCTTTATCAAGGATAAATTTTTTGGTGAAAAATGTGTTATCCACAATTCCAAATTATTATATGTCAGTTTTAAAAGCTCCTAAGTCTATTATTCTCCAAATAAAAAATGTTGATAAGAAATTTTTTGTGGTCTGGCAATTTGGACAGCAAAAAAAAAACCTTTAATCTCTCTGGAAACCATGTGTTTTGAGAAATTAAAATGGGGTACAGGCCTTCATAATTTTATTGAAAGGAACTTGGAATTAGGTGGTAAAATGGTTTGGCGCATCTACACAAAGCCTTTCTTAAAATGGTGTCGCTTCATGCAACATAAGTATTTGGATAATTTGTGTCCATCAAGAATTTTTACTGTGTCAAACCCACCTTCAGGGTCAGTAATGTGGAATTTTCTAGTCTCATGTAGAAAATAATTTTACCTCACCTAACTTGGGAGGTAAATGATGGTAATGATGCTCTATTCTGGAGGGATTCATGGAATGGGTATCCGACCCTCACCTTTTTACATAATTTTGAGAATACTGAAAATTTATTATCCCAAAGTTGGGGCCCAAAGGTCAAAGATTATGTTCAACAAGTGGATATATTGATGGGAAAAGTTAAATGGAAGGACTTTTCAAATGAGTTAATAGATAATGTTCATAAAATTCAGCTTCTATCTATTCTTTAGGAAAGAACAATTTACTTTTCAACAACTTCTAATAGGTTAATATGGTCAAAAGCAAAATCAGGTTGTTATACAGTGAAAGAGGGTTACAAATCTATTTCACAAGCTATCCCACAAGTAGTAGTACAAAGAGAATATAAATTTTGTTGGAATTCAAAGGTATTTCCTAAAGTAGGTTGTTTCTTATGGTTAGCAATCAAAAACAAAATTCTTACAAGTGACAAGCTTGCAAAACTAGGAATAGCAGAGCCTTTTTAATGTGTGCTTTGTGAACAAGAGCTAGAAGATATAAATCATCTATTCCTTTTATGTCCAGTAGGACACGTATGTTGGTTGTTTGTAGTGGCTAAAATGAATTGGCAGTCACCATTCCTAGATACTCTTTGGAAATTATTTTCTACCTAGCCATAGTTTTACAAAAGTTCATTTTTTGCAAGCATTTGGTGTATTATTTTGTCTTCAGTAGTTTGGGCTATTTGGTGGGAAATAAATAGATGCATCTTTAGAAAGGAAAAGCTCAACATTGATCAAGTTTTACTAGTGTTAGAGTGTTCTATATCTGAAATAGTAAATGGGTATGTGCATAAAACAAAACATGTTGGTTCACTTTTTATTGATTGCGATTCAAAGTTAATGTTTTCAAGGCCACTTTTTTCTTTTCCTTTTAAAAGGACTCTTCATCATCGTGGTCAAAAAGTAAATAGAGCTATAATATCTTGGAAGCCTCCCCCAACTGGAATTTTAAAGTTGAATATAGATGGAGCTTCAAAGGGAAATCCAAGATTATCTAGAGCAAGGGTGATGATTAGAGACTATAAAGGGATATTGTTATGTGCTAAGTCTTTCAAGCTAAAAATTGGTTCTAATAATGCAGCTAAGGCTCAAGCATTATTGCAAGGTTTAAAGCTAGTTCTCAGTTTCAATCTTCCCATGATTCAAGTAGAAGGAGATTCATTGATTTTGTTAAATGCTTGCTAGGATCATAAGATTCAAAATTGGAAGTTAGGGTATATTGTTAAACAGATTTGGTCACTACTTGATAAGATAGGAAATTATCAAATTCTACACACCTACAAAGAAGGTAATGTAGTGGTAGATTTCCTAGAAATTTTTGGATGTGACCAAGTAGTTGATGAAATTACACATGTTGCTGTGCTGGGTAAGATGCATCCTAAGTTAGAAGATTTATTGTCAAAAGAGGAAAGTTAATTAAAATTTCAAATTTCAAATGTATTGCATTTTTTAAATCATATTGGTGCTACAATGATGTCAAATTTGCATAAGCTATCATGGAAAGTAAGTGTCGATGTTAGAAAAACTATGTAAAGATGTTAAGTCATCCAACATATGCAAGAAGTTGTGTTGGAAAATCTAGTTTCCATCCTACGTCAACACACATATGATGCCAAAAATAGGAAAAGTTTCTCATGGTGTTATACCAGCCGCACATGTCAAAGCTCGGGTTAGTATAGATAACATCTATAGTTATACGGTTAATCAAAGCACTTCAGATTTGTTAAATATTGAAGGCTTTAGTACAAGAAGGCACTCTTCGATGTATTTACCACTGGAAAGAGTGTATGGAATGATTGTAGCAAGTTCAGATATTCAGGTGCATCCAAATGTAATCATTACAAGATGTGTTTTTAAAGCATTGACATGTGTGTGTGGTACATCTTTGAATAAATTAGGACATACATGAATGTTCCTCATAATATATTCTCAAGGAAAACTAAATCTCAAAGTTGGGATGAGGCACAAAATCATGATGTAAGAAAGTTAATCCCATTTTTTTTCTAACTTTGTGCATATTATGCAGGTTACAGGTGTCCCATAAGCCTAAAATCTCAATCCTTTGGCATGTGTGAACCGTGTGCAATTGAATGATCAAAATTTATGGGCGGCATGACTAAATTTAGAAGTTGTTTTAAGATGTTCCTCTACATAGTTAAATTTGTTTTTTGTGACAAATTTATCAAGCCTTGATATCTGTCCATCAATGTGTACTATAATATGTCATCACTTTTTGGTATGTGCTCAAAGCTTTGTAAAAATCATGAAAAGCCATTTCTCAAATGGAATATTTTACTCTTCATGGGTATTAAATATCCTACCATATTGCTTAAAACTACACAATCAAAATTGTTGTTTTGTGTGAAGGTAATGGTCAATCGAGTGCATGTTTCAACAGGAGAGTTCTAGCAGTGGTGATCTTAGAGATCCAGTGCATCTCTATGTAGTGTGTAAGCAGAAAGTGATGGAGTTTTACTTGTGAAATTATAGAATCTTCATTCTTTTCAATGAATGGGAACCAGGCCCATTTTAGAAGAAATTGGTGATGTCGAGCTCCAACTGGTGTTCAAAGATCACTATGCAACTTTTAAACAGAATATCAAAAGGGTTGTTGGAGTTGAAATTTTGGAGCCAAAGGCAAAGAGATTAATTTACCCATCTCAACTGCTCTCATTTTTCATTTCCAATCTTATGGATTTTCTACAAGTTATTAGGTTAGTGGAATCTATTACAAATAAAGTTGTAAATGAAGAGTATTTGCAAAATGGTGTCCTTTACAAAGATTGTTAGCATTATGATCCATGGAAAGGTCATGGGTATGTAGGCAGTTTATTCCCAGACATTTCTTACTTCATCAAATAGCTTTTCCAAAATTCGTTGTTGAATTAACAAGTCTCTATCTCAACAAAATTCAAGTTTTATGTTAAATGCTCTCAGAAGGTATGCAAGGGAGTTTGATTCTGAATTAGCTAACAAAGTAGGAGAGAAAAATCAAGCCATTATGGTACTACTCATGCATGTTCATGACCCAATTCCCAGTCTTCATCAACCACATGCATTAGTAGATGAGAACAGTCTTCATCAATTGTTGGGTGTTCGAAATGTCCAGGAAATTGCAGAGGAAGATGTTCAACCAATGGGTGCTCGTAATGTCATTGGGATTAACCTAAATGATTTTCCACTTGATCAGCTTATTGAAATCTTTGGAGTGAAAGAACAGGGTGATTATAGTCAACCAGGGGGTGCTTGAAATGTCAATGGGTTTAACATCAACACTTTGCTACCCGTCCCTTCTGTTGATGGAAATTTGGTAGAAGAACAGGGTGAAAATGATCAACCATTGCATATGGAGATTGAATAAGTACCTGGTTTAAATGTTTAGTTTTTGAAGACTAAGGTTCTATGGTGAATTTTAAGGTTTTTTGATGAAGGCTTCTAAATGTAATAGGTAGCAAAAGTGTTTTGAAGGTCCCAAGTGGGATATTTAGGCCTATGTATTGGTCTATTTTGTAATAGGTTGGGTGATGCTATATGGCTGAAATATTTAGTTTTAAAACAATATGTCTATGGGAAGGATACATATCATCTATTGTAAATATCATTACTATCAATATAACTATATATATAGGCACTATGCCTTTTGTTGAAAAAAAATCAAATTAAATAATTATTGGTAATTATTTAATTTGTAGCCGGAAATAAAAAATGAGTAATTTTATTTAATTGAAGGAATAATTACAGGAGTAAAGATTAGTTAGTGACATATTTAGATAAAAATATATAATTTATTTATTTAAATAAACGTAGACGAATATAGGATATGAATTAATTAATTAAATAGAAATTATTTAATTAATAGTGTGAAGTAAGACATTAGGACATAATTAAATAATTTAATTATGTGAGGAAGAAGTGTGGTTTGACATAAAAAAATGTAGCTCAGAGGCCTAGGTAATTTTTAAGTGTCTACAGACCTCAATCTTGATCAATTTCAAGCCATGGTTGGAAAAATCATGGTCAATCATCATTTAGTCTTTTCTGAGAAAGACCTTCCACAGAAGTCGTTCCACAACCAAGCCCTCTATATATAGGTTGGTGTCCACAAACATATGGTCAAAAGAGTATTGATAGATAATAGTGTAGGTTTGAAAATTTGTACTTTGAAATTTATAAAACAACTGGGGTATTCTGATGATGTAATTGACAATGGCAAAAGCATCATTATAAGGGCTTATGACAACCTAGAAAGAAATTTAGAAGGGATAGTCAGGCTACCTATATAGATAGGACTGACAACAACAACAACAACATGTTAGGTACTAGACCTTGAGCTACCATAAAACCTTCTTCTAGGACACCCTTGGATTCATGCACTAACAACAATTCCCTTGACATTTCACCAATGTTTAAAATTTTCTCATGAAGGAAAGGAGGTTACATTATATGCTGATCCTAAACCCTTCCACTATTGTGCAAAATTGGAGGAGAAATATAACAAAATCCAATGAATGCCTAGTAATGATATATCATTCAACTCCTCATATGTTGACCCATCAACACTACCATCAACCTCACCTAAACCATCACCAACTGAGATGCCTAAATCTGATACCAAGATCCAATTACTTGACAAGGGTAACGGGAACTATCATTTTAATCAAGATTTTTGTATTGGGATGCTTCCCCCAACACCAAAGGTTTATGGAGGGCATAAGGAGATCAAACATGTTTAAGCAGTAACAATGGTAGTCAATCCCACGATCTTTACCAAGTGGGGAGATATCAAGGATGAGGAAATATTCAAAGAGGACCCCTCGACAAAGAAGAACGAGAACCACAACAACCACAACCTATTCCAATTGATCCTTGCAGTAAAGGGTTTCAACTAGCTAAACAAATGGGATACATTGGAAAAGGTGGCATTGGACGACACAAACAAGGCATATGGGAACCTATTATAGTGGAACAAAGAAATAAGACCATGTGACTAGGCTATGATTCAATAGACATGGTTACTCCAAAAACTGGATGTGCCTCTCATAAGAAAAGAGCTCCTTCTACTGATGTTAAGAAATTATATATATACCAGCGTATAAAATTTGATTTACCAATTGAAGACATATTTGAAAGATTTAACATGACTGACCTAGCAAACCTATATTTAAAGACTATACTTATGAAATAGACTCTAACGAGTATGAATGGGATTCTCTTTCCTATGTCACTTGTAGCGATGTTGACCTAGATACCCAATGGGAGAATGATACTAGAGCCATATTGACCATTTTGACAACCTCCATAAACTTTGTAGATAACGATGACAACCTACCCCTCTACTACCCATAGTTAATAGATTGGGACCAACAACATCATACACCTTCTTTGGATCAATCCCAAAATGATGAAGCAATTGAAGAGTTTATGGGACTTTGAATTGATATACCATCAGGAGATCATAAAGCAAGGTTTGTCATGGAACTCACATAGGAAGCATATTTCGAAGGGGAGATTGTGTCCTCTAGTTACAAAATTGAAAAAGATAATGTAAAAATAAAAATGAGATCCCATAGAGAAAACCATGATGTGGCTCTAGCAGATTCTGAAAAGAGGAAAATAAAGGAAAAATCTGAGGGTGAAAACCTCTCTAAGGTTCCCGAAGATGGAGGATTTAATCTTCCTATTTCTGAATATCAAGAGAAGTCAACACTCCTAGTTGAAGAAGTAGAATCAATCAATGTTGGCATAGTAGAAGCACCCAAAATCACGTACCATGCAACGTCACTTGATCCTGAAGAAAAGGTGAACTTCTCAACATTCATCAAAGAAAGAAAGATAAACTTCACACGGACATATGCAGACATGCCAGGGCTAGATCAAGCATTGGTCGTACACCACCTAGCCATAGTTCTCAAATCTAAACCTATCAAGCAAAAGCTACAAAATATGCATCCCCAAATAACACTTTTGGTAAAAGTAGAACTGAAGAAACTACTAGATGTGGGATTCATCAGACCAATTGATTATCCAAAATGGATATTGAATCTAGTACTAGTATCAAAGCCCACTGGGGGCATAAGTATCTACATAGACTTCAGAGATCTAAACAAGGCTTTCCCAAAAGATGAATTCCCTCTTCTTAGCATTGATATGATCATAAATCTAATGTCAGGACATGAAATGTTTTCACTAATGGACGGTTTCTCTCGATATAATCAGATAAAATAATCTCTTGATGATCAACATAAAACGACATTCACTTGTGTATGGGGGACATTGTGTGGGAACGCCATGTCATTCGGTATAAAGAATGCAAGGGAAAACTATAAACAAGCAATGACTACAATCTTTCATGATATGTTGCGTAAAACTATGGACAATTATGTGGATGACGTCCTAGCGAAGTCCATCAAAAGGGAAGACCATTTGATCAACCTTGCAAAAGTGTTTGACAGGCTTGAACAGTACAACCTGAGGCTCAACCCGAAAAAGTGTGTATTCGAAGTAACATTTGGAAAGCTACTAGGGTAAATAGTATAAATGAGAGGCATCGAAGTAGATACTACAAAGGTAAAAGCAATACAAGAGATGCACCCACCAAAAGCATTGAAGAAAATGAGAATTTAACAAGGGAAACTATAGCCCATTAGGCGATTCATCGTGCAACTAGAAGAAGAGTGTCATTTGTTCACCCATCTATTACACAAAGATGTCACATTCAAGTGGGATTGGAGATGTGACCAAGCATTGCAACAAGTAAAAGAGTACCTATTCACTCCTCCAGTCTTAGTGCCACATATTTCAAATAAAGTAGTGATACTATATTTCTCTACAACACAAGAAAAATAGGATCTCTCCTAGCACAGCTAGATGATAATAACAAGGAAAGAGCGGTCTACTACATTAGCCAAACAATAGTGGGCTAAAAATTGAACTATTCAGACATAGAAAGAGTGTGTCTCTCTGTCGTCTTTACGACAAGAATTTGAGACCCTACATCTTGAACAGACAAGTGAAGCTCATCTCAAAATTAGATCCACTAAAGTACCTATTAGCAAAAGAATCTCTAATAGGAACAATTGCTAAATGGGTAATGATATTGAGCAAGTTTGACATAGAGTAGGTAGACCGAAAGGATACTAAAGGATAGATCATAGCAAATCAACTAGCAGAAGCACTAATGGAAGATCACCAACCCCTCATAATAGACTTCCTAGATGAAAGCATACTACTAACAAAATAAACAAGCCATTGGAATTTGTACTTTGATGGATCCCATACTCAACACGACATAGGAACAGGTATCTTATTTCTCACACCATAAGGAGATAGTATACCTAAGGCTTATAGAATTTATTTCCCATGTACAAATAACATCTCGAAGTATGAAGCATTAATCACAGAACTCAAAATGGCCATAGAATGGAGGATCAAAGAATTGTAGGTTTATGGAGACTCTCAACTGGTAATTAGGCAAGTAAATGATGAGTATTAAACAAAGGATAAAAAATGATGTCATATAAAAGGATGGTGGAAAGCTTCAAACAATATTTTGTCACCATCAACTTTGAATAGGTTCCCCGAATCAACAATAGAGCAGTCAACATAGTGGAAACAATAGGTTCACTTCTCAATATTCCACAAAACATTCCTAAGTATGAATTCCTTGTGGAGCAACTGCTCATACTAGCATTCAATATCCTAGAATTAGAACTAATTGTGTTGTTGTTGGTCCCAACTCACCATGATACCAAGACACATTTGATTATATCCAACATGGCATCATACCACCTGACTTAACAACAACCCAGAAGAAAACCTTTGCTAGTAGGATTTCCCGATTCAGAATCCTAGGAGACACCTTGTATCGTCGAAGTTTAGATGGTATGTTTATCTGATGTCTTAATGTAGAAGAAGCGTAAATTTCTTTATAAGAGTTACACGAAGGCGTTTGTGGGTCCCACTCTAGTAGACATAACCTAGTACAAAAATTGTTGAGAACATGGTACTATTGGCCCTCCATGGAATAGGAATGCATTCAATACTCAAGAAAATGTCGTCAATGCCAACAACACAATGACCTTGTTCATGCACCGACACAAGAGTTTAGACCTATCACCAAACAATGACCTTTTTTACAATGGGGATTAGACTTGGTAGGTAAGATCTCTCCTGCTTCATCAAACAGGCATAAGTTCAATATTACCGCAACTGGATACTTCATGAAGTGGATAGAAGAAATTCCATTAACATAGATCATAGGAAAACAAATATCCAAGTTCATCTTGAATTATCTAATTTGTTGATATGGAATTCCCTAAACCATCATAACGGACAATGGAACTCCATTCAAACACCAAGATGTCAAACAACTTTGTTCATAGTTCTCTATCCAACATAGCTTCTCCATGCCCTACTATCCCCAAGGAAATGATTAGGCTGAAATGTTTAACAAAACCATCATGAAGATATTGAAAAATAATGTTAATGACGCCAGTTGTTGATTGGAATTTGCAATCGAACCCAACCCTATGGGCTTACCAATCTAGTATCTATACACCAATAGGTTCCAAACCATTTTCCTTGGTCTACAGATCTGAAGCTATCTTACCTATTGAAGTTGAAATCCCCTCACTGTGAATATCACTGAAAGGAATGGTCAACAATGAAGAGTATCAGGTATCTAGATTGAATGATTTAGAACTCCTAGATGAAAGGCATTTGAGTGCATTAAACCATATTCAATTTTATCAGAATTAGATCAAATGAAGCTATAATAAAAAAATAAAAAATAGAAACTTTCAGGTTGGTGACTTGGTACTCAAAGAGAATCAGAAGCTACAACTGAATCAAGATGGAAAAGGTAAGTTTGAACCCAACTGGTTAGGTCCATTCAACATCACATGAAGTTGTGGCTCTGGGGATTATCAATTGGCTACTCCTAAAGGGGAACCTTTAGCTGAACTACTGAACAACAACCATCTCAAAATTTTCTATACTTGAAACACATCAGAGTACCCCAGGAAAAAGGGTAAAATCCAAAAAAATCAAAAACTCAAAAAAGCAAGAAAAAAAGTAAAGAGAAATAAAATGTTCCTTAAGTGACAACCACTTTGTTGCGCTTCTAGAATAGGTACCATAGTGAGAACCTGGAAAACAAGTGCTACGTTTGAATAAGACTTGCATCATTATCTATCAACATTATCTAAAGCATCCACCCATTCGTCCCATAATAAAGCATGTGTCCAACCATGACTTGATAACTGATTGAGGAAGGTAATCTTTTCTTGAACTGGGGGAAACTTAACAAAATTGGTAGCAGATTGGATCTTGGTACATCCTATCATGGTAAAAAAATATCAAAGTTAAAAACATAAGAAATTAAACAAAATCCAAAAGAAAGTCAAAAACATCAAAATCCCAAAAACATGCTATGCATTGAGTCAACATTGGTTGAACTATGTGGTCTTTGCATGTACAACATAGGCAAGGATTATCAGCCCCTGAGGCCTTAGGTCAGTCCCCTTAGGTGTCTATCAAGCTTTATTTCAATTTAGTCAAAAATTCAAAATTCAAAAACATTTGAAAAATGGAAAAGATCAAAAACATGTTCATATATAATGAAGCGAACTACGAGCTTCTGCACATACAATGTAGGCAAGGATTATCTTTGATGAACCCTTGAGGCCCTAGGTTAGTCCCCTAAAAACAAAAACAAAAACATCATATAGACCCAAAAAATCAAAAAGGTCCTACCTCCATCATCACCAAACACAATAAAATTTTCATCCATAATAAACAAATCATCACACTCACCCTTCGACAATGCATAAAACAAACAAAACAAACATCAAAATCAAAAATTCCAAGGAGAAAGATCAAAATGATTAGACAACTATCAAGTGAAAACAATGCTAAAGTGTTAACTACCTATTTACTGACAATTCACAAACAACATCCCAATATATGTCTTAACGGATAGAACGTTCCTACAATAGACATCATCAATACCAGATAATAGCTTGAAACATCAAAACAGATATGGCAAGTGATACTGTAACATTCTTTATCTTTTTATAGTCTCATCTTTTTTATTTATCATAATACCACATTCCTAAGATCTCTTGAGGATGTCCATAAGGATTTAGAGAAGGAATGGTGGTATTAAATGCCAATTTTTGTTAGTTATATTTGTAAGTTGTTTTTATGATACGACCATGATGAATACTTTCCTTGTTTGGTGTATGGAAGTTGTTTTGAGACAATTCATGTAGTGGTTGCATGTTAGGTATTTCTTACCTCTATGTGTAACTGGTTCAATTTTTTTTAACACAACTCAACCATATATCTTAAACAAGGTTTTCATATGTCTGGTATCAACAAGAATATTCTTTGTATGCCAAGTCAAGGTCCACGCAATGGATACAAAGCCACCTTGGTTATCAATACCCTGGTGCATTCTATCTGTTTGCTACATCAAAAAGGATTGTTAAAGATACAAAGCCTCTATGCAAAGCAAAAGCAACTCATCAATAACTAAGAACATCAAATTTCTATCCATCATCCAACATTTTTTCTAACTAACATCCATCCTACATCACAATATATTAGTTCCATATCCATCCTACACCCACAATTTTATCTCATATACATAATTAAACACATATCATAACGATATATAGATCATCCATCCATCCACATCATATGCATACATCAGAAAAGTACAAAAAACATGTATAATCATACATGATCATCCATAATCATCACATAACACATAATGAAGCCGAATTGAAACATTTATATCTCATATATATCATAAAAAATGAGAATATCAAGTACATCATCAAATAACATGTGTGATATCATAATACAAAAAAGATACATATATATATATATGAGGCCTCAATTGGGTTGATGAATGTATATACAAAATGATGTCTACAATATAATTCTTTGAACAATAAACAACATAAAGATCAAGTACAAATAACTCCTACTACCTGATCAGAGGTGGAGATCTCTGATGGTCAGGGATTTGATGCAGAGAGGGATGTGGCATGACTGCAGGCTGATGGGGTTGTCTAACTGACTGATCCATTGACTCAACTTCTCCAGTGGCTATGCTAGGCTCATTGAACCTAGGACGTCTACGTGCTATGGGAATTGTTACCTCATACAATTTCTAATAATAAGTGGCCTCTCTCATGTACTGATCTCACTTTTCTTTGAGGGCATCATGCTCTAATCTAAGTGTATCCCTCTCAACTGTAATCGCCTGCAACTATGCCTCAATAGCATGATGTCGCTCGCTCTTAGTGTCCTGCTTTGCCTTGAAGTCATCCCTCTCTTACCTAGTTGTATCTTGCTCTGCATTCAATACAACCAATTGTTCCTTAGCATCTTGTCACCGCACAACCTTTGAATCTATAGAAATTTTCATCTAGGCTAACTGAGCCACTCCTTCTCCAGGTGGTGGAGGAGGACCTTGTGCCACTAGTGGATCCTGCTGCATGTGATCTTCATGCTGATCCTGATCCCCATCCTGTCTCACTCTATCCAACTACTCCAAATCAATCCTCACTCGTTGATGCTCACCATGGCGACCGATAATCCTTACTCTACCCATTGCTTGCACAACGCCAACAAGATCTGTAAACTTCAAAGGAATATGCCAAGCCCACCACTGATCATAGTCTAGAGTAGTCCCATGATTTACAAGTCCAACTAGCCACCCCCATCCGAATGGAACAAGTGCCTTGAAATTTTCCACAATAGCATCACGATCGGCCTGTTAACCCCATACACAAACCTTTCGGGTGGTCCTACCAAAACGTGCCTGATACTCATCTGTGAAACAACCTCGTCTCTCCTTGAACTGGTGACAAACACGATTAGAAAGATATCTCTCTAACAAAAAATGAACACGATCGATCAACCACCATGTTTGTCTACAAAATGGGAGTTGCTCCTAGTCATCATGCCATGAATCACAGTCCAACCATGGTCTAAAAAAACACAGGCATGCCATCTATCATATGACACCAATAAGGTAGCTACCCAGGCCAAGTATAATGCAAAAAATCACCATATCTATACGAATAAGGATCCTCTAGCTCCTGATCCAAAATTCCATTAGGCCTAGTAACTGGGATATGCTCCCATACCCATACATGAAGCAAAGTCACACCAACAAAAATGGATCTACCTCCATGATAAGCAATCTCATGCATATCTTTGTATAAATGGGTACAGAGACACGAACCCCATGCATATCTAGTGCCATGCTCGAACATCTACTCGATGCACACACTCCAACCATGGGAAACTATTGGCCTCATTGATTAGGAACGACAAGCCCCGAGACCAAAGCACATAGAACCAATGAGATGTGATCTACATTGCTAACAAATGGAGACATGTCTATCTCTAACTCCCGAACTCAAACACGCCTCACACCAAGGGCTTGACACAAAGAACGTGTACCTTGTCATACATAATAGGTCACAAGCTCTTTGTGGATCATAACTTGAAGAATCCTCTGTACACCCTCCAAGGTAATGGAGGCCTCACTAGTAGGTAAGTGAAAGGACAATGTCTCAGAATGCCATCGCTCCACGAGGGTGGTCATCAAATCTCTATGGCATCTAATCATGGGCATGTAGCATATATGACATAACCCAACAACATCTAGAACATCTCACTCCAACTCTTGGAAACTAGTGATTAAATCAAATAGCTCACATGGTTGACGCTCCCTCGAGTAAAGCGATTTGAGAACCATCTACAACCATTCAACCCACAACGTCAAGAATTTGCTACGAAAACACAAAAAAAACCTATGATTGCAAACAAATTGACTCAAAATTCTAGAAACAACAAAAGCGGTCCCTTTTTGTCAAAAGTAGCGACTTTGCTGACAAAAGCAATAAAACCAGCCAAAAGTGGTCATTGTTTTGTGATGAGGGCGCAGCCCGAGACATAGAAAATAACCCACAAACAACAGAATAATTTTATTATTCAGAAAATGGAGCTTCTTACATGTAGAGGATCTCAAATCCCCAAGTTCTACAACACATGCAAGTTACAAAAAGCTACAGAATCACCCTTTCGCAATATGCGAGCTTGTCCCCAAAAAGCTACCCAAAAATTAGAAACCTACCCATAAATAGAGCTCCTCTTTAGTATGGAGCCAAAACAACATTCAAATTTGAGTTTAGGCGGTTTGGCGCCGAAAAATTACAACTTGAAGTTCAAATTTCAAAAGAACATTTGCAATTGTATCTTCTAGAAAGTGCGCCAACTTCCCGGGGCCATAACTTTTGATCCGGGACTCCGATTCGCGAACCGTTTGAACCGTTGGAAAGGTATCGAAGTCAATAACGTGCTCAAAATCTGCTACGCTGATTTTGGCAAGTTTCGGGCCGTTAAAACTCTAAGTGCCTCAAATCTAACTCAAGATTTTCAGGTGCAAATCTGGGAAACTAAACTGCAATATCTTTCACCAGAATAGAAAATAAAAACCGTAAATTGGAATTTCATTATGATGAAAAGGGTATCCAAAATGTAAAAATATTTAAAGCGAGAAACTTGAAATTTAACTATTTTTGGGTGATGCAAGATTGCCCACCACTGGATGCTCCTGCATCAGACACCTAGTAATTTGAGAAGTGACCCGTCACGTCTCAGATGGTTGAGAAAACCCAAGGTCAACCGCTTGCCTTAGATAGCCAGGACTAATCTTCCACATGCCTTCCTCTCCATTTCACCAGATATTCTTCATACTGCCTGTTTCTGGTACTCCTTCCCACATGACTATCCAAGATTGCTTCAATCTCCTCCCTTTCTGAAGTAGGTGCTGGAATGCCATACTGCCCTATTGCTGGTGCTTCCTCTATTCCACCTTCATGATACTCTGTCAAATCTGAAATGTTGAACACAAGGGAAATGTTGATTCCATCGGGCAACTCTACCTCATATGCATTCCCTGAATCATGCTTCTTCAAAATCTTACAGGGACCGAATTTTTTCATCTTCAATTTGTTATAGGTTCCTATGGGAAACCTTTCTTTCCTCAAGTGGACCATTACTTTATTGCCAATCTGAAACTCCTTATTCCTCCTTTTTTGATCTACCTTAGCCTTATATTGCATATTCATCTTTATTAATGTGTTCTCGCATCTTCTCATGAAGACTTTGATGTGTGCTCTACAAAAATATT
>VDFB02058242.1:5911342-5951957 GCA_007258455.2 Sequoia sempervirens
ATAGTGGTCATTCTAACTAGGCCCAGTTCCTCTTGAATGGTCGGTCGCAACCCATTAAGATAATGGGCTACCTTCTCCCTGTTGGCCTTTGCATGGCCCATTTTGATGATCATCTTGTGAAAATATTCTATGTATTCTTTCACATATCTACTTCTTTGCTTCAACCCTTGCAATTTCTTCAACAAATCTAACTCATAGTCCACTGGTATGAACTGCTTCTTCAGTTTCTCTACCATCACGATCCCATCTGGTGATATTTCCTTTTCCTCTTCGATTTCTTTCCAACTGGACCTCTTTCCACCAAATACTGGCATGGACCTTCAGCTTCATTTTCACAAACTTAACCCGATCTAGGTCCTCTATTTCCTCATACTCAAAATATTCTTCTAGCTCGTTGATCCAATCGATCAACTCTTCCAGGTTCAGACTTCTGGAATAACTGGGGACTTCTACTATGGGTCTTTTCCCAATCTTCGAAATGGCCCTTATTAGCTGCATTTATTCTTGATCAATTGCTTCTTCTTCCTCTTCTACATTTGAACCTTCTTCCTCTCCTTCATCCTCACTTTCCTCCCTCAGGTTTAACCCTCCTCTCAATTGCTCTTGTAACGCATCAATTTGTCTCTGGAGGGCTGCCAGTGCATCTCTTCCACCAGCATTTCTGCCACCTCGACCACCTCTGGCACACCATGCCTACCAGGCATCACTCTTGGAGGCATCTTTCTTGACCTCAACCCACAACCACGGTCCTGGTGCGAACTGCCTCACGATCGGCGATCTGTCCACACGCTCAAGAAAACCTTGCTCTGATACCACTTGATGAGGGCGCAACCCGAGACATAGAAAATAACCAACCCACAAACAAGAGATTAATTTTATTATTCATAAAATGGAGCTTCTTACATGTAGAGGATCTCAAATCCCCAAGTTCTACAACACATGCAAGTTACAGAAAGCTACAGAATCACCCTTTCGCAATATGCGAGCTTGTCCCCAAAAAGCTACCCAAAAATTAGAAACTCACCCATAAATAGAGCTCCTCTTTAGTTTGGAGCCAAAACAACATTCAAATTTGAGTTTAGGCAGTTTGGTGCCGAAAAATTACAACTTGAAGTTCAAATTTCAAAAGAACATTTGCAATTGTATCTTCTAGAAAGTGCACCAACTTCCCGGGGCCATAACTTTTGATCCAGGACTCTGATTCGTGAACCGTTTGAACCGTTGGAAAGGTCTCAAAGTCAATAACGAGCTCAAAATTTGCTACGCCAATTTCGGCAAGTTTTGGGGCTGTTTCAGAAAATCTAAGTACCTCAAATCTAACTCGAAAGATTTTTCAGGTGCAAATATGAGAAACTAAAACTGCAATATATTTCAACCCAGGAATAGAAAATAAAAACCGTAAATTGAGAATTTCATTATGACGAAAAGGGTATCCAAAAATGTAAAAACATCTAAAAACTGAGAAATTTGAAATTTAACTATTTTTGGGTGATGCAAGATTGCCCTTACACCACTGGATGCTCTTGCATCATTTTGTCGAAAGTGGCAAAGAAAATCAAAAGTACTAAAATTGTCAAAAGCGAACATTTGTCACAAGGACAAACATTTCAAAACAAGAAAGTCAAAAGTGAAAATTTTAAGCAAGAGAAAAAATAAAGGCGAACATTTAGGTCAAAAGCGAACATTTATCTCAAAGGTGGTAGAGAAATGCAAGAGTGGTTTAGTAATAAACAACAAAAGTGGCCAAAATGATTCAAAAGTTTGAAAAGCATGAAATTACTACCTACACCTAGAAATTCTTCATGCATTAATTACACAAAAATGACAAGTCAAAAACATGAAAGGAAAGGGTACATACCAGGGCACCAACAGCTACAGGCCACCCGAACTCACAAACCACATCCGCTTGATGTGGGGCTCCTCAAATCCTCACCATAGCTCCTCAACAATCGACAAATCATAAAATCTAGAGGCAAGAAACTACTATAGGCTCATAATGCAAATGAGGTAAATTAAACCCTAATTACCTATTTTAACCCTCCAAACCCTAATTTTTTACTTAGAAAACCTTCCTAGATTGAAATTAGGAGCTTCTAGGAACATTTGAACTATCAACAAAGGTCTTATAGGCTTAATTTTTTGTTCTCTACGTATCTGAACTGAAATAAAACATTGTTGTGAGCTTGACTTAAAAAATGACTTTTTTGGCCAACCTCTCAAGGGGGCAACCCAATGTCCTATCATCATTTCGTTGACCGATGGGGCACAACAGGGCATATAAATTTTTTCAAATCTTGATCTTAACATCTAATTCTTTGAAATAAAGCAACCAATACTTTATCTCAAAGAGGGGTAAAATGTAGACATGTAAAAATGACCTAACACTTATCACACATCCTAAATGATATTTTCTCATCATCGGCAACATTATCACCTAATACCATTGCATTTCACATCAATTGCATCAAAAACCCTATTTTTCTCTTAATTGAATAATATTACATTATTTAATTAATTCACTTTTTGATCATTTTTGACTAATTAAATAAATTTTATTTATTTAATAAAATCCTAATCCAACTTTATTCCTTTTGATTATTTAAATAACATCAATTATTTATTTATGTCGCTAATTTACCCTATTCCCCTAAGTCAATTAAATTATTACCACTTAATAGTTTAATTAAATCGCTTTCCCTTAAACTTGAATAGTTGATTAAATTATTCAAACATTATTCAAAAAGGTCAAAACAAACAAATACAACTTTGTTTGCAAAAATCAAACATGATTTGCACGTTCAACTCAAAAAGATTAATTAATTAAATCAATTAATTAATTATCCTCACCCACTTTTATGATTGAGCAAATTATGATCCCACGATTGCTCACTCTGTTTGGCCGACTAATTCATCTATTTTCTAACTAATCAATCTATTCTTCAATCCCATTGAAGGTTCAACATGATTTTTTCAATTCCACAGATTATTCAATCTATTTCCTCAATTCCATTGAACACTCAAATTGATTTCATCAATTACACCGAGTACGTAATAAAAAATCCACTGATTTTTTCCATCTAATTCCTCTCAACATATTTCAACTGTTGATCAGGATATTCTACTTCACGATCTTGATCGTTCATTTCCAAACAAAAAATCTATATAACAATCATCTTCATCCTAAAAAATGATCGAAGAATTGACATCTTTTTCACACCAAAGTAATGCTAAAACCATAATCGACTTCTTGAAGAAATTTGACATACATCTTCTATCAATATTACACAACTTTGAAGCTTTTTCTACGCACAAATGGAGGCTTTGCATTGATACAACAATGATCCAACATCATTGTGAATACACTTTGACATGGGATGGTAAATTTTTCTTTGTTTTTGAAATCATTATGTTATTTTAGTATTTTGTTAGTTGGATTCAATAGCTTAAAACTTCATTTCATGAGTAATGGGTGTGAATCTAAATCTTTGTTTTGAATTAGATTGTGTTTAATTCATTTAAAATTGATTATCCTACGCTTCCCAATTTCCACCTTACACACATATCATATGCCACGTATTAGGGGTTTAGAGATTCCTTCATAGTCATGCCAAGATGACCAAGTTTGAAAGGTTGGTATAGACACACCAAACACTTAACAACTCTAATTTACAAGAAATGTCAAAGTTTCAAAGGTTTCTTTGCTATCATGTTGCGATGAAAAACTCTAAAATTCTTAAAAGAGGAAAAATACATAAAATAAAGCACAAGGGAGAGACAAAGCCAAAACTAGGCTTCAAAATAAACTAGGAAAGCAACCAAAGAATCAAAGAAAAAGAAAGGGGATCCTCATTTTTCTAAGAAAAAAAGGTCATGTGTGTAACGCACAACTAGTGTTTTACATTAGCATTTTCATCCTCTTGTAACAATTAACTCTATTTTTCTATTTTGATTTCATACCATTGCTAGAATAGGTTCATTTAATTTGGTTTCTTCAACTAGGTTTTTGTGTAGCTTTAGTTAATTTATAAATCTAACATGGTATTAAAGCCATGGTGTTACGATAGATCAATCAATTTCTAGATTGAGAGATTCAAGTGAATAATCACTTTGCATGATTTTTTTCTTAAAACCCAATACATTCTTCTCTTGTATTTTTTCTTAGAATGGTTTGATGAGAAAAATAAATCTCTAAGGTTTCATTTTTTGCTTTCCACATTCAACGTGTGAGCTTATTTTCAATAATTCATACATAATTTTTTGCTACAACATTATTAAAAAAAGACTTGAGAAAGTTAATTTTGACTTTTATTTTACTCAAATAAAAGATTGAAACACAAAACTCTATAAAAGAAATGATCTTATATCATATAAAACCTCTATTTTTGAGATATTTTGTAATAGCGTAGTCAATACCATTGTATCGAAAACCTATAAATCAACTTATCATTTATTAGGTAAAATTGCAAGAAAAGACCATTCTTCTACCCAAACATAAAACCCAAAGTTGAATGACTTCTTTTAAGTAGCACACTTATTTTGTTGGTCAAAGAACTCATTCGTTGTATTCCATACTACATCATTGGTCTTCCTATTTTTTCCATCACCTCTTAGAAAAAATCTAAAGCGCCAGCTTTGTCTTTACCCTATATCTCTAAGTGGACTCCACTCTTGTTTTGGCTTGTCCACATTCGATGTAGGAGGAAGTTTCTAAACATCTCATTTCTTTTGACCTCAAATATTTAACGTGCCAATGTCCACTACCATAATGTATTAGAGTATTTTCCCTACACGAAAATAAAATGTCTTTACTCCATGGAATTATTCAAGGTAGTATGGTTGGAAGCATGCTTTTCATCTTAGTGATTCGTAGTTGAATTTTTTTGTTGTTTAGAAGCTTATAATTACACTAATATAACTATTATAATTACACTAATATAACTATTGTGTGTAAGGAGATACAATATATGCACCTTTAATATCATAAGGTTTTTTAAACAAAATGCTTTATACAATTGCACATAATTATATACATAAAGTAGAATCAAGATATTAATTTTCACATTAATCTTTTGAGGAAGTAATATAGATTTCAAATCTAAGTAAATTTTAGTATCATATTAACATATAAATTAATACTTTTAAGGATAAGAAATAAAAAGTAATATGTAGAAGAAAAATATGTCAATATATGTGGGGAAAACCCTTTCAATATATGTGGGAGAAACCCTTTTAGGTAGAAAACCAGGGGAAACCCTTTCAGGTAGAAAACCACACACTCTAAAGCACAAAATTAATGTATTAGTTTGCAACAATAAACATGTTTCAATACACTTGTAGGCTCATGAAATGGAGATCTATATATTGCTTCTTTGAAGGAAGCTTAATTGCATAACCTTACAATAAAAGCTCCTTCTACATATCAACCCAATCACTTGAAAAAATAGGAAAACACCAAAAAGTAAACCATAAATGGTTTTGGAAAACCGCGAGCTACCCATGAGTCATCTAGGGTTTCAATTTTATGAGAGTGTGTCCACCATTAAAGCTACTCTCAGAACCTATAGAGAGGTAGCCATTGAAGCAAATATTTGTAACCATGTGTCCCCTTGGCCAATTGTAAGAATTTTGGAGGGATTTAAATAGTAGGGTATCAAAGGTTTCTTTCTATTTGAAATTTTTTATTCACCACATTTGTTGTTGTGATTGCAATAGAGATTAGATGAGTATCGTAGTACTTTAAATCAATGTAAGTTGTTATTTGTATTATTTTGTTTTTTCTTGCATGTGAATTTTTATTAGTTTGAAGCAAGATTAATAAGTAGATGTTACTATTTATCATATCTTTGGTGTAACTTATTTTTAATTCTTTTAATGGTTGGATATAACTCTATAACTCAATAAGGCGTTGGTCTTGAAGACTCAAACCTTCCACATACACTTTAAAATAAACATTTCTCAAAGGTGGTCATAAGAAGTAGATTAGGATCAATATATACTATTCATGGTTCAATAACATAAACCAATGAAAATCTTAAGCAAAATATAATTGTTTGATTCTTATATAATCATGTTCAATATATCCATAATTTTCTAATGTCTATAAAACTAAATTAAACTATCATGAGAGCTTATAACATTGCCATTATTTATACATACATGTGAAAAGTATTGAATAAGCTTTAAGAGAGGTCTTTGTAGTTATTAGATCTTGACCTAGTGATAGAAATAGGGGTCAAGTATGTAATTTGGGTATAGTTTTGTTTTTCTTAGTTTTCCATTTTATTTTATTTGAATGCTTTCTAAGGCATACCTCTAAAAACACACTCTTAGGTTTAAGCTAAGCCAAAAGAGTTGGAGAGCCTACCCATTTTTGTAGCTATCATTTAACCTTCCTAAATCTATAGATGAGCCTATCTTTACCTTCATTATGACAAACCCATGATGTTGTAAGTGAAGAAAAACTTTGGGACTTTGAACCTATTATTTTAAGACCTAATAATTGGTGTCATTACCAAGGATCTAAGTTAATCTTGGTCAAATTTTGAAAACCTTGCTATATGATAGGTTGAAAAAGCTACTAGGTGCTTGAAACTATGTTGTTTGATTGAATTAAAGTCTCTTTTGGATAGAAGAGTGGTGAATCTATGGTAATTATAGCTTAGAAGCAATAAAGATAGGTAGAAAGATCTCAACATGGATAGAGAAAATAAATCTAAATAGAAAAAAAAACATGAATGGACTCTAAGAAGAGATAAGGAACAAAGTACTACATGTAAAGATAAAGAAATAACTAAGTTCCTTAATACTTAATCTCGTAGACTAAAACTAGTTGCCTCTTTTGGTAGGGATGATATTTTTATTGAATTAAGAGAGAATTACATATTTGATGATTCAATTAATAATATATTGAGAATTTGTTGGAAGCTATGTTGGACACTAGGAACACTGAGAGGGGGGGGTGAATTAGTGTTCCACAATATTTGAATTTCAAATTAGATCTTGAACTATCAACAACAATATTTAACCTTTAATAGCATTCACAACATATAAACAAAATGAAACATGCAAACTCATTAAAGAGACAATGTGAACACCATAACACCAAAATTTTTATGTGGAAACCCTGTTAGGGGAAAAACCACGGTGGAGATTAATCCACAAAGTATACTCTATTAAAATTATGATCAAAAGGGAATGCACTTGCATTTAGGCACACTGCCTAGAGCTCACTGCTCAAAATAGGGAAGGCTCACTACCTTACAAAATATTTGAGATTACAACAAAATGTTGAATTAAGAATATAGCATCTACAAATGCCTGGATTCAGTTTCAATGAGGCACATAAAATAGATTCTGGACCTCTTGTCCAATTCACACTTTTGCTCTGCTCTGCTTTCTTACATGAAAACCCTTTTGCTGCACAAACAAAATTCACTTCAACAGATCTTCTGATATTAGCTCATGCTGTTGCTCTACACTTTTTCACTTACACACCTTCTCACTTCTTGATCCACACACCACACACCAAAAATTATTTTTTGATCTTACATATATATCCGCTAACAAGATTTTATTGCTATATGTCAGCTTTGCACAAAATATAATATTCTTCCACATGTTGGCTCAAATCATTAATTAGAATTAATGTGTATCCACACAAGTCGGCTAAACTGTAGTAGGGACCCAAATCAAAATTCCCAACATAAGAAATAGTTAAAAAAATATTCCTCATACATCCAAAACACGCCATACACAATAGGTCGGCCATAATGAGAAAATAAACAATAAATCATTCTACCGAATCTCTTAACTCATACACTGATTTATGCAACACCACAAAACTTACCAATAAGGTAACATACATGCTTGACAAGCTTCCTTGGGGATCCACACAACAAAATAATGATTCGGTGAAGTATTCAGACCAACTTATCAACCAGATACTCTGTTCTTCAACTTTCAGCCAGTAGATTACAATCTTCTACTTTTCTTGTCGGTAGGAACTACTTCTAAACCGTGGACCATACTATTGACTTTAGTTGCCATCAATGACAACACTATCAACCAAAAACAATCTCCGAAAGCCATATGCCAACAAGCTATATAATGGCTCATGTTAAAAATTTAGGAGAAAAAATGGACTCATAGGTAGAAAATATAGAGATAACATAAAAAGATATAAATATAATGATAGAGATGAAAATGCAAAAGAGAATATAAATATCACTTATTGACAAATTCTCTTAGTGAAATCACCAAGATCCTCCTTTTATTGATGTTGATGTAGTCATGCAATCAAAAATGAAAGAAGAGAAAGAGAAGTGGATGATATGTTGAATATAATAGATCAACTTAGGGATAGACAAAGAGATATTCGAGCTTAGATAGATCAACATTAGGCCTAACTTACATAGATTGTGAAGATACTAGACCAAAACCTACATGTTCATAATGTGTAATAGCCTAATCAACATATAAACCTATAAAATATTTATAAAGTTTAGCATCAAAATATTCTTCACCAACAAGTAGTCTAACATGGGAACAATGACATGAATGTGTGGAAAAATATAAGAATATATCCTAGATGAATGTCTCAAAGGTTTTCCTTTGGTTAGATAACCTCTTATAGTTGACAAATAAAAAAATAGATTTATTTGTGTGTCGCCAAAAAATGTATAGTTGGACATTTTTACACTCACTTGAGTCTCTCTCATGGACTTTGGCTTGATTTTTCCTAGATTTAATGTTGTAATGTGGTCAACATACTCAGATTAGGTCTTGGACCCTTGAGAATCATTAAGAATTCTAGGATGTCTTGTAAAAGTTTTGTAACCCACTTTCACACTTTTCTAGGACCCTTTCATTATAATTCACTTAAATAACCTCTTTTTATCACTTACCAAGTCTTATTTCAAAGTGTTGTAAAGAGTTGTAACAAACTCTCATGCTTTTCTAGGCTTGTCATCACTAATTTGACTCTTTCTTATGTTTAAATGACCCCTTAATGCACTTTTTGGCTGTACTTAAGTGTGTTTTTGAGAATATTCCTGTTAAACCTTATTAAGTAAACTTTAATCCCCAACACCCAGTAAAATTGTGTTGGTGGGACCAAGTCACCACCTGGGGCGACTTAGTCCCATTGGGACAAAAATCAATATAATTTTAATTTTCTGGCAGGATTTTATTCTCTTGACCTTAAGGTCAGCTTGTGATGTGTTATTTTCAGGAAATATTAGAAAATTAAGTATAAATAAAGGGTTTTTCTCTCATTCTCACCCTCGTTCATTATTCAAGCAACTCATTCATTCACTTAATCATTCAAGCAATTATTAAGGAATCCTCAAGCAATCTAAGCATCATCAAGCACCCATTAGAGCATCTTCTTGCATATCTTCATATTTCAACATCAAGAGTTTGGTGAGTTTGTGACATTGCATGTTATTCATTCATCATTCTCTCTTTATTCTATTTCATTTTATAGGGTTTGATTACCAAATCGGGGTTTGACTAAGGAAAACCCCTATTCTAACTCTTAACCCTTTTTACCCTCTTTACATGTGTGTTTGCAGGTCTTGTATGTAGATTTATCAAATAGAAAGGTGTTAAAAATTAGTCAAAATCCATCAAAGTCATCTAAGTCAACAAAGCCCTAATTGAAGCTTGGAGATCTCTTTCATCCCGTTTTCTACAGAAGTTGAACTAGACACCTGTCAAGAAGGGAAGTGCAGACCGAAAGCTACAAATTCTTGTCCTAAATTTCTTGAGATTCCCAGGTGGACTAAATCGCTATATGTGGTAGATTAGTCCCATTGATAGGCCAGAAAAGTGATTTTTACATTTCTAAATACCCATTTGGCAGAAACCTGTTATGGCAAAATCTCCTCGAAATAGGACTAAGTCGCCTAGCTTGGCGTAAGTGTCCTAGTCAGCTTTTCTAGTAAATTTTGTAGGATTCCAAAGCCTCTCTACATCATACTTCAGTTTCTAGGTGCACCTCTCTAATCTTATTTAATTTTTTATTGTTGACTTGCATTCTTAGGTCATTTTGCATACATCACTATGTTTTCAAACAACTTGAATTTCTTAGGTTTTGCATCAATATTCATTATCTTTTATCACTTCTTTGTATTTAGGACATTTCATTTAGACATATTTCAATCATACTTGAATTAATCTTTAGTGAACCTCCATTTTTTTGTGGGATACTTTCTCCTTTTAGGTGAAAAATCCTAGAAGTGTAAGAAAGAATCCCCTTACAAAAATTTGCGGTTCATTTTGGTGAACCTGACTTTTGAACATTTTACTTCTAATTTCAAGTGCATTTACATCCTAGGTTTACCTTGCATCAACATTGCATTAGGTTTTGCATTGTTTAATTTGCATCCTAGGGTTTTAAATATTGCATTAGTGAAAAGCTCATATAACTTGCATTTTTGCATTATATTTCATTGAAAATTCCAAAAATTCTGCATTTTCATATTGTAGTTGCATTTGAACATTTGAAAAACATAAGATTTCATTTAAAATTTCTAAAAAATCTCAAAAAACACTACTCGGACTAATTCACCATATTGGGCGACTTAGTTCTCTTGCACATTTTGCACTGTAATTTCTATCATTTTCTAAGCATTCTTTGCATTTCTGTTTTTTGTTATTGGATTACTATTACAATTTCTAAAATTGTGGTTATTAACATTTTATTGCTCTTAGTTTACATTGCATTTGCATCCACCCACATTTAGAAACCTTTGCATGAGTGTTTGGTGTCCTATTGCCAATACCTTAGTGAGATGAAGCTCAAGACTCATGTTGTGGATCTTGGATTGTCTAAAGCTTCCACTCCTAGTATTGCAACTAGTACACTAGGCATGGATCCTACCTTTAGCACCGCTTTTCCTTCTAATAACATGCAAATTGACACACAACATGATCACATTCTGCAAGACAAAATCATTAACATTCATGAGGACTTAACACATCTTCACATAACGTGTGTCTTGAAAACATTTCAACTATTGTGATTCCTGCTATAGAAAACATCCATCGCATGCTTGAATGTGAAAAAGGCCTAACCGTTATGAAACAAATTTCTGAGATATATCACAAACATGTTCCTTCTACCTCTAGTACATCTCAACCAACAAAAACTATGGTTATCCAAGGAGGACCTAACACTCCTCCCTCCATAGTAGCATCCATACCTACCTATACAACTCCTCAAGTCACAACAACAATGCAACATGTTAGCAATGTGATTCCTTCCTTGACTATTCCTTCTAGCATTCCTAATTCTTATGTGGCATCACATGTTCTCTCCTCTTCCACCATACCATCTATAAGCATTCCATTCGCTTTACCTCTCACTACATGCACTCCATCACCATTTTCCCTTCCACCCCATCCTACTTACATTGACCCTCTCATAACACAACTTTTCCAAACCGTCTCCTCCATGCAAAAACAAATATCCACCATAAACCAAAATTAGAATGGACCACCCACCTATTATGTTCGTATCAACCCACTATCTCTAGAAATATTGTGAACACTAATGCCACAAGGAATAGAGATGCCTAGATTTGAGAAGTATGGAGGGAAGGAGATGCTTACACCTCCTTATGTAGTGACTTTTTCCTTAACGATAAACTGTTGGCAAAACTATTTTCGAGGACCTTAAAAGACACTGCCCTATAATGGTTTTCATCCTTACCAAACAATTCAATTCGTTCATTCAATGAACTAGTTGATGTATTTATAAATCATTTCCAAGTGTATATGACTCCAAATAAGACCTTGGTCGATTTGATGAGATGCAAACAACATGAAGAAAAGATAACTGATTTTATCTCACAATATCAATCTCTTTACTCTCAAATTGATGTCAAGATTCCCGATCCACATCTTCAAAAGATGTTTATTGAAAACTTACAAACTAAACTTCAAGATAAACTCACAATGATGAAATTTCCCTCCTTTATGCACTTGTGTACTGCCCTTTGTGATTACCATAATTTGGTTAGTAGTCATGATGCAAAGTCCACTTCTAACTGAGCTAAGAAGTTTGAACATGCCAATTCAAACAATTCACAACCATTTCGAAAGCAAAACAAAGGGTTTTTACAGTTCTATCCCCCTCAGCAACCAACTCAACCCGTCAACAACTAAGTAGCAATTGTTAAAGTCACAATACCTTATAGTTATGGAGATCTGAAATGACAGTTCACACCTTTACCAAACACTCTTCATAACACAATGTCCCAACTCATACAACAACAAATGATTACTTTACTTGCTATTAAACCACTCGATCCTACTAAACCTTTACCTACAACCTTTAAACCCAATGCTTATTGTCTTTATCATAGACAAAATGGACATAAAATTGTAAGCATCTTAAACACCTTGTGCAAGACCTCATTGATTCTAGCTGTCTATCTATTTCAAATGTTAATGTTCAAGGTGATAAGTCTGTTGCCCAATCCAATCAAAATTTACAAATTTTCACCGATTTAATGCCTAAACATAATGTGTCATTTTTCAAAGCTAGCAAAACTCAAAACAATGATGTGATGAATGTTCATACAGATGTTGCACATCCTGATCCTATTCCACATACAACTATTATTAATCCTATGGATGAAATGGTAGGTGTAATAGACGTTATCCCTCATAAGGGCCAACCTAAGAAAACTCTTGATATTACTGTCTCCTTTAAGGACATACTTCCAAATCTCCCCGATGGTCCTCTTTACAGAGCCGGTCATATTTATGATAAGCCCGCTAATGGGATACTCATAGATCCCGCCTATGGAGAGAATGTGATCGCTGAGGAATTTTTGGTATTACATGATCTTTATCAAGATGATTATTATAAACCGAGAGCATGGATCAAAACACACAATGGTTTTTCTTTCCCTACGATAGGATTGATCTTCCTTCCATTACATATAGGACATAAAACAATGGATGTTACATTCTCCATCATCCCATAGTCGAACCAATTTTGTTTGCGACTAGGCCATCCATGGCTTCGCTTCATGAAAGTTGTCCCTTTAGTCATACACAAATGTTTAAAGTTTCTACTTGACAATGACATCTTCACTGTTCACCATAGTGGCTTTAACCCTTTGTCTTCTAGAGAAAACTTCTCCTTGGAAGCCTTTTGGCCCGAGCCCATGTAACCTATCATGCCTTGCAAATATTTTTTTTCATTGCTTACCAAAAGTTTAAAGCAAAGAAAATTGTAGAATTCTCCCTCCGCAACACATCCCCATCCACTTCTGACACTCCTATCCTAGATGAAACAAATGCTTCAACCTAAACAAGGCCCAACCCGTCAAACTCAACCGACACCTGAAACTTCCCCCACATCATCCAAATGACCACAAGATAATGATAACAACTTTTTCATGCCTCCTCGTATAAAACAATTTTATAAGGCAAAGGAGAAAGTGGATGAACAACCTTCCATGGTTTCCTCTCTTCGTCCCCTTCGGGAAGATAAGCAACCAATGGTTGATTAACCCGCTTCTTCACAAGCACAACTTGTCAATAAAACTAAAAGAAATAGAGGATCTAGGGAGTGTTGGCGTAGATGTCGTGCCCTTGCTCGCAAGTTACAAATCGAAGAAGATAAAGAAAACCAACATCTGCTCTTGACAGACACAATGCATGATGACACTCCCCAATCACAACAAAATGATCCAATACAACAACCACAACCTGTGATACACCCTTCATTGGACATTATCATCCACCCTCTTTTCGTGATTAACCTAGATGACAATGATGAAATCACTAAAATAGACGAAGAGGTGCATAATGACCTGAATACCTTATTTTCCTCTTCCATGAACTTAAACGAAAAATATCCTATAAAGAGTGTTGAACCTGGTCCTTCCCCTAGTTCGGCACTTGCACTTGTCCCTTTAGCTAGTTTCCCGCCCTCGGCATATAATGAACATGATTGGGAGGTGGATGACTTGCTCATAGGTTGACTTGCATTTTACTTACTAGTATTTTTATTTTTCTTTTTATTTTTCCTGTGTGTTTGTATGTGTGTATCGTGTTCCCCCCGTAATATGGTGTTTGATGTTCTTCTGTGACATTCTTCTATTTGTACCTTCATTCTTCTATATTTCGTACATCGCTTTTTCTTTCGATTATTTCTTTTGCTTTCCTTTTCCTTTTGGGGATGACGCAAGGCATTGAGATGATAATTTTTCTTTCATGTTGACCCACAAAGCCCCTTTTCTTTTCCTTTTCTTTTGTCTTTTTCTTGTGTTTTCATTTTGGGGATGACGCAAGGCATTGAGACTGTAATGTCTCTTTCATGTTGATCCAAAAGGCCCCTTTTCTTTTCCTTTTCTTTTGTCTTTTTCTTGTTTTTTCCTTTTGGGGATAACACAAGGCATTAAGATCGAAATGTATCTTTCATGTTGATCCAAAAGGACCCTTTTCCTTTTCTTTTCCTTTTCTTTTTCTTGTGTTTTCCTTTAGGGGATGACATAAGGCATTGAGACCGAAATGTCTCATGTTCACCCAAAAGGACCCCTTTTCCTTTTATTTGAATTTTCTTTTTCTTGTGTTTTCCTTTTGGGGATGATGTAAGGAATTGAGACTGAAATGTCTCTTTCATGTTGACCCAAAAGGACCCTTTTCCTTTTCTTTGACTTTTCTTTTTCTTGTGTTTTCCTTTTGGGGATGATGCAAGGCATTGAGATCAAAATGTCTCTCTCATGTTGACCCAATATCTTTTCCATTTTTATCTTTTTTCTTGTGTTTTCCTTTTGGGGACGATGCAAAGCGTTGAGACACCCTATGCCTCTTCCATGTTAACCCAAAACAAATCTTTCTTTTCCTTTTTTTTCTCTCTATTTTTGTCATTCTTCTAGTTCTATTTATTTGTGGAATGATGATAGTTCTGAGCTCTTTACAAAACATTGCAGCAAAGAACATACTGACCCCAAATCCATAGATCCCTCATGTGTTTTGTATTTTCATTTTGGGGGAAACTCCTTCCTTTTTCTTTTTCCTTTCTCTCACATGATGTAGCCTTACTCGGAAATGTATGACTTGGCATAGGGGCTTTCCAAGCTGGCTCTCATGTCTTTCTTCTTTGCATTTTTCATTTTCCACTTTAAAGTAATTTCTCACAAAATGGTGTGTAGCAATTCCTTTAATGTGGGGGCATACATTGGAATTATTCATTTACATTTTTTCTTTTTCATGGTTCTAGTGCATCCTTCTTATTTTATACGATGCATTTTGTCACTTTGTGGATGACATTGGGTGTAGTGTCCTTCATGAGTGTGATCTATCTTAGCATATTGGATTCCTCTTAGTGGCTTGATGCGATGCACTGCATCCCATAAGTTGTGAATCTTCTATTCTTTTATCGGCCCTCTCTTGGAGACATTGGACACAATGGTTCCTAAGCTAAAACCTTGCATGAACTAAGCAAGACTCATTTGAACATTCTTTTGCATGTTTCATTTTTCAATTGTGATATGACCACCTTGCATAACACAACTTGCATGCCTGTGGAGCCATCGCCCTTGTTCATGAGTTCTAAGCATGCGAAGCTTTGCTTGTCTCGTGGAGCTCAAAATGTCATTTTCTTTTGTGGTGCCTTATTAAAGTTATCAAGAGGTATAACATTGGTATGGTTGAGTGGGAAGCCCATTCTAAGGCATAACTTTTCCCCATAGCCACTTGTGTGTGTGTGTGCATACCAGCCATGAGTGTATGTTTCTCACCTTTTTGGCCTTCTCACCCAGTGGACGTCTATGAGTTCCATCACCTCAGAGTGAGTATACATTTATTTTTTTGGACAAACAACCTAGATCTGATCCACAATAGGATGGACAAATGATCCAAGCTTGATCTGACTTTCTTTCCTTTCTCCTTCCCTCTTTCATCCTTTTTCATCATTTTCATGTGTGTTCCTTTGTGCTAATGATTGGTTTTCCATGGGATCTCGATCATCCCTCTTGATTGTTGTTGTCTCATCTCACCAAGAATCTGTGCATTTGGATCCCTCTTGATGTGCATGTTGGGCTACTTTAGTGTGAGTTTGAAGCAAGTTCATCCTCTCACTAAAGAGGGGGGTTAATGTGTCACTAAAAAGTGTATAGTTGGACATTTTTATGCTCACTTGAGTCTCTCTCATGGAATTTGGCTTGATTTTTCCTAGATTTAATGTTGTAATGTGGTCAACACACTCACATTAGGTCTTGGACCCTTGAGAATCATTAAGAATTCTAGGATGTCTTGTAAAAGTGTTGTAACCCACTTTCACACTTTTCTAGGACCCTTTCATTATAATTCACTTAAATAACCTCTTTTTATCACTTACCAAGTCTTATTTCAAATTGTTGTAAAGATTTGTAACAAACTCTCATGCTTTTCTAGGCTTGTCATCACTAATTTGACTTTCTTATGTTTAAATGACCCCTTAATGCACTTTCTGACCCTACTTAGGTGTATTTTTTATAATATTCCTGTTAAACCTTATTAAATACACTTTAATCCCCGACACCCAGTAAAATTTCCCTAGTGGAACCAAGTCACCACTTGGGGTGACTTAGTTCCACTGGGCACAAAAATCAAAATAATTTTAATTTTCTAGTGGGATTTTATTCTCTTGACCTTAAGGTCGGCCTGTGATGTGTTATTTTTAGGAAATATCAGAAAATAAAGTATAAATAAAAGGTTTTTCTCTCATTCTCACCCCCATTCATTATTCAAGCAACTCATTCATTCACTTAATCATTCAAGCAATTATTAAACAATCCTCAAGCATTCTAAGCATCCATTGGAGCATCTTCTTGCATATCTTCATATTTCAACATCAAGAGTTTAGTGATTTTGTGACATTGTGACATTTCATGTTATTCATTCATCATTCTCTCTTTATTTTATTTCATTTTATAGGGTTTGATTACTAAATTGGGGTTTGACCAAGGCAAACCCCTATTCTCTAACCCTTAACCCTTTTTCCCCTCTTTGCATGTTTGTTTATAGGTATTGTATGCATATTTTTCAAAGAGAAAGGTGTTAAAAATTGGTCAACAATCCATCAAAGTCATCTAATTCAACAAAGCTCTAATTGAAGCTTGAAGATCTCTTTCAACCCGTTTTTTGTAGAATCAGAACTGGACACCTGTTAGGAAGGGAGGTGCAGATCGAAAGCTACAGATTCATGTCTTGAATTTCCCAAGATTCCTAGGTGGACTGTCACCATCTATGGCAGATTAGTCCCACTTCCATGTCTGAAAAGTGATTTTTACATTTCTGAATACCCATTTGGCAGAAACCTGTTATGGCAGAATCTCCCTGAAATAGGACTAAGTCGCCCAGCTTGGCGTAAGTGTCCCAGTCAACTTTTCTAGTCAATTTTGTAGGATTCTAGAGCCTCTCTACATCATACTTTAGTTTCTAGGTGCACCTCTCCAATCTTGTTTAATTTTGTTATTGTTTACTTGCATTCTTAGGTCATTTTGCATACATCACTGTGTTTTCAAACAACTTGCATTTCTTAGGTTTTGCATCAATATTCATTATATTTTATCAATTCTTTGCATTTAGACATATTTCAATCATACTTGCATTATTCTTTAGTGAACCTCCAATTTTTTGTGGGATACCTTTCTCCTTTTAGTTGAAAAACCCTAGAAGTGTAAGAAAGAAGCCCCCTACAAAAATCCTATTCCAATTAATATTAGAGGAAAGATACCAAGACTATGGTAATAATTTATTCATAGATGAAGAACATCTTAGATACCTCATCAATGTTACTAATGAATATGAAATTGAATATGAAGATGTAATGATGAATTTGTTTGTCTAGTCCCTAGAGGAGAGTTTAAATAAATGTATCATTGATAATAGTACTAATATAGGGAGAAATTTATGATAATTTTTTAGTCATGGTATGGTAATAGGTTATCCCTAGGTTTTCTATCCAAGAGTTCACCACCATCAAGAAGGGGATAAATGAAATAGTGGTTGATTTCAAGATAAAGTTCATCATGTTAATGAGAAAGGTTCCTCCATAGCTTAGAACTAATGACTCCATGTACCTAGTGTTGTATTGTGGTGTGTTTGATGTAAAAATTGGGCATTTCTTTAAATACTAGAGTCCACAAACTCTTAGATAGTCTTATGATATTACAATCAATATTGAGAGTAAAATGAAAACTTTAGATAAACACATAAAAAGGGTAGATGTCATTTTAACTCAACCAAAAAAAAAAGGCCTTGCTAATAATTTAATTATTGATGATAAATTAGACAAGTTGATGGGTGTTCCAAAAGACCTGTTGTACAAAGTTGCAAGAAATGAGAAGGTTTTTCCATATTCTAATGTTTCAACTTAGTATAATGAGGAACAATGTTTACACAATAGTCCCTATAACTATGATTGGTCCAAAATACCACAATAACATGATTGGTAAAGAGACTTCAATTAGCATGATAAAGGAACACCATATCCACTTATATGCGATAATATGCACTATCATGATTCTTCTTTGTGGTGTGAATCTTATTGTCTTTCCCATGACCCAACAAACTATGAAAATATTCTAATTAGGTATAGAAATGAGGAAATCCCTTATGAAGAGAAAAAAGTGGTCAATTAGATTTTTCAATATTAGTTCAATGTTAAATAAATTAAGTATTTTGGTCATAAAAATGTTTATCAAATATTCCAAAATGACCATGTTGTGGGTCCTAGAAATTATGAGTTTCCAAGTGATATTTTGAACACCTAAGGGTAATGATTAGGTAGAAATATCAAGGAAGAATAGCATCAAAATATGGCAAGAGGGTTATTTTTGAGGTTCCATATATACATGCTCAGAATTCCTACCATTAGAGAGGTGTACATGTTCCCAAAGAGACAATAATAAATATATAACATCAAATATGGATCAACATAGTTCAAAAAAATAAAGGTGTGTAATAAGGGATAATACCAAGAATGAAAACCCTAAAGATAGAACAATTAGAAAGGGAGAATATCTAGTATAATAACCATCAAGAAAAGTGGTATTCATTGTTATAGATAAAATAATGCAACACCTACGACTATGAAGGATAATTCAGAAAGAGCCTTGTTATGAAGTAGTGACACATTCCTTATTAGTTGTTGGATGGAGTTACAAACAAAGGGAACAAGGAAAATGTGAAAGGTAATGATTTTGTTTCTTTGTTCTTTTCCAATGCATTTCATTCCTTAAGAAAGTGACATAATAGTTCCACAAGGTATGCCATTTCCTATGTATATCCCTATGCATATGATTTATGTGCTAAGCCAAATTAGAATCATTATCTCTATCACTAAAATATATAAAATCCCTAAACATAAAGATAATATTTTGTTATGTTTTTTAATAATGAATGAAACTGACTAGTTTCTTATAAACCCAATTTCCATAAAGAAAAGGAAGATACCTTTGATGTGCACTTAGGGAATTATTTTTCAAATAGTAAATGCACATTTTGATCCTTTTTACACCACAATGTTTATTAATGCATGGTAGTTCATAATTATATACTAAACTATGGTGCCTCAAGTAATGTGGTGTCCCTCATTATCATGGAACATTTAGGGTTGAAGGTTTCTAAGTCATGGAAAATGTTTTTCCATGGATTCCTGTGAAGTGAATACTATGGTTATTGTCAACAATAGAATTTCAAATGATCACACATCCTAATAATTCATTCTTGACTACCCAACTAATTTGAGTATGTTGTTATAAAGAAGTTGGGTTGGTTCAATGAGTGATACTATCCCAATAGACCCATTCTATGCTAGTATCCCATTGAAAGGTGAGATTTTTAAATTACACAAAGAAAAGAAGGTGTAAATTATAGTAGAGGACCAATACAAGATAGTTAATAAATTACATTGCATAGACATTGAATTTGATCACTTCATCATATTTGGGAAGAGAAAAGTGAGGTTGTAGATGTTACAAGTATGAAGGTGTTGTCATTGATGTCATGGAAGTTGGTTATTGGTTGTATATGTCGAGGATATTGAGAAAATTGTAATAAAGAAAGTTTGCAGGTATTTTGTGTGTGCTTTGGGTTTTGCTCTGAGATGTGTTCTTATGCTGGTACGGTTTTGAAGTGTTTTTCATGATTGTTGGTAGTTGTTGTATCTAGAATTTGGGCATCTAGATCATTGTTTAGTGCAAGATATCTTTACTAGTATGTGATTGTGCAGTTTGGTGTGTCTGGTTGAGGTTCAAGAGAAATGTAGTTTCTCCTGTATAGGAGTGAATTTGTACCCCTCTTGCAAATTCCCCTTTTACACCCTCCACCTTAGAAAAATCAAATTTGACCAAGTAATTCCATGTCCTCATTCCGTACCCCATCCACTTGGCACTTTTTTTTAGTGTTAGTGGGGGAATTTCTATCAGGGATGCATGCACAATGCACGGATGTCTATGTGGTGCGCTGCCATCCTACAAGATTCCTACCTCTGGAATTTGTAGAGGTGTTACGTTCTCCATTGGTGATGAAGCATAACGCCCCTAGGCCTTCCTGCCAACCTTTGAATGGCTCTTTTCCTCCCAAACCTTCTTCAAATGGCTATCTTTCTCATTCAATCTATCTCTTTAACAATTCTTGATCTTCTTCACACATTCTGAAATCTTCTTTACAATTCTTGATCTTCTTCACGTTCATTTGCTCCATACCCTTGCTACTTGTTGCACTATTGGCTTCACGACTCCAACAATCACAACATCCTACACATCTACCATAGAAGTTGTAGCTTGGTGTCTTGCGAGACTATTTTCGGCATTGTTGCGGCTACATCGACTCTTCCATAGCTATGGACTTGCATTCCTATCTCATTGGCCTTGAGTTCCTTTGTCGAGGGTTGTAATGCTTTAGTATTACTACTTTTTTGGATTTGAGTAGCATAGTGTCTCTCATAGTGCTTGGTTGCATTTCCATTCGAACATCGTTTTATTTATCCTTTTCGTGTGTAGCTTGTTGGTGAACTGGACCCTTTGTGAGTTCACTTCCACCACCTTTGTTTTTGTCACTTCTATATCATCTTTCTAGTTATCATTTTAATTAGTACTTCAAACCTCAACTGCTCGGATGTCAGTAGGTTTATTGTACCTTTTACATTCCTTTTGCAATTTCTTTCTGTATAGATGCCAATACACTTTTGAGACACTAGTGTGTCACGCTATTGTCCCTGATCTGCGCTATTGTCCTTTGGGAGAGAGTTGTTTGAGGCACAATTGGGATTCCAAAAAATTTCTCACTTAGTCCTAACTTAACTCTCAGGTTAGTAGAGTGGTAGAAGCATTGAGGGTGCTCTTCATTCTCTATCCTTGGCATTAAACATTTGTCCAACTTGAGGTAGATTAGGGCAGCCTTCTACTCTCGACTCTCCATGACCTGAAGCCTTGGTGTGGTTGGTCCCCCTCTACATTTTGGTGAACTGGATGTGAACCATTTTGGTTCCATTTGGTAGTGCTGAAAGACCCTTCCCTCATGTTCTACGAGTGTTGTAGGTGTGAGTTTTGTTGGGAACATAGCCTTGCAACCCAACCTATGACACCTAGTGGCATAGCTGGAGAGGTTTCCTAGACATTATGAAACCTTGAGTGGGTCACCCTCTAACTGTGAAACCTTTGTTGGCTCCTGTGAAAGCTTTGTCTAGTATATGAAGAAATGGCCTCCTTCTTACATCTGCCCATACCATTTGCACAACTTGTGAGTGAATCTCCTAGCATAATATTCACTTCGCAAGACTTTCCAATGAATTCCAACAGAGAACCGTCTCCCTTATATGTCCTCACATGTATCAATGGAAACACCGTAATAGGTGTCCTCGTTGATCTTTTGTTAGGTGAATGCCATCATTGAGGAGATTATGTTGATTAATTTATTACACAATGATGGGTATGACGAATCTAGGAGTACTATTTGTACACATGATGGGATTTCCATTCCTCCCATTGGTTGCATCACCTTGTTAGTCCTAGTTGTACCTAGATTCGTGAATGCTCTATTTGACATAATTATGGATTTTGATCTCTTCAAGGCGAAACTAGGTATCCCCTAGTTGGTTTCTATGAATGTAGTTCCCTCGATAGTTCATAAGTGCCTAAAGTTTTCCCATGAGGGTTTGGTGCATGTAGTCCATGATACGGGTTATAAATTGTTGATTGTGCATGGGGGCTACTCGCTAGATCACTTTTGGCCTGTGCCTGTTGGTCCGCTTCCTCCTAGGATGGAGCTCTTGTACAAAACTTATGTGAAGTACAAGAGTGGGGGCATAACACCTAAAGTGAGATACCCTCCTCCCTATGCCATTTCGTGTAGATCTTGTCTCAAGGTGGACAGTGAGGCTTGCTTGGCTCGAAAAAGGGAAGAGGAGAAATGCGCCCAGTGCTCTTCTTCTTCTTCTTCAATTTTCCCACCTGTCGCTTCCTCTCGCCTTGTTGTGATGCCATCAGCTTCTTCTCCTAAGTGTTTTTCGGAGAATCTGATGGTGCTCGCTTGGTGAAATCCCCAGCGTTTGGTGTTTGAACTTCTCGTGTTACCCACAGTGCTTCGGCCCGTTCGGTATGGTAAAGGGAAGGGTCCCTATGGAGCATCCTCTATGTCTCAGCCTCCATAGCCTCCTACTACTCTTTCCTTTAAGACAGTGAATGGGAAGAGGCATGTCGCTGAGGTGTTAGAGCTGGCTCCCCCCATTGTTGTTCCATCATCCTCTCCATCTCTCCCTCCTATTCTTTACCAAGAATCCCTCCCTTTTTTGAAAATGACCGTGATGGATACTTTGATGGTCAAATAGAAGCCTTTCGTCCTTTCTTATCCTGCTTTGGCACCTCCTACTGTGTCCTCTCCCATCCTCTCTGCTCAGTTCCTTCAACTTTAGTCTTGCTTCTGGCTCTCTCCACGAGCATGAATGATCCTCACCCGAAGAGGGTGTAGGTATTTATTGCTCCTTCGGGAGAGCCTACCCTTTTTATGTCCCTCCTTGACATCCTGCCATTTTAAGGACTTGTGGACATGTTGAATACCTTAGTGGTGTTCGCCGTAGTTTTCTCCTCTTCCTCTGTGCCCTCTACTTTTTCTGTGGGGATCTCGTATCCCCTAATGAAGGAGAAAATGGAGGATGACCCTGCTTGCAATGGGGGTTGGAATAAGGGTTCACCTTCTTTGGAGGGTGGTTCTATGTTGGCTTGTGTTGTCCTTGTGACGAAGGAAGCTCCGACGTCCTCGGAGTTTGTCACTGCTCTCGATTCATTCAATGAGCCTAGCAGTGGATCTTAGGCACTTCCCCCCTCGCCCGTTGAGTTAACACATGACACTCCTACAAAGTGCATGTTTAATTCTGTGGACAAAGTCCCAACCCTATCGGTGATTTTTGCAAGATCGCTGACGTTCACCCCACAAGAACTAATCGGAGAAGACCTCGAGGGGTTTTCTTCCTTGGCTCTTGTTGTGGGAGGTTCGAAGGGTTCTCCCTTGATATTTTCCCCTTGCAGGTTTGTCCACCCTCCCCATACAATGATCTAGATTGGGAGAACAATGACCTCTTGGTTGATGAGGACTAGGATGGTGCTTCTTCTTTATCTATATATTAGATTGTGTGTGTGTATTGTGTTCCCCCATGCTTGTGTTATGTGTTCTTGGATGAACCTTGTCACCCTTGTAGGTGCTTGGATATAGGAGTGATTTTGTGTCATAAAAAATCCTCTATTTTTAACATCATTCTTCCTTTGTTGTGTATTGATTTTTCAATAATTGGGGACGATGCAAAGTGTTGGGGGTATTTAGGCTTCCCTTCCATCTTGACCTAATTTTTTTGTTTTTATTTATTTTTCACATTTCTTTCTTCACATGATCTGATATAGTAGGGGGTTGATGACACCTCAATTATATACTATTATATCTATTTATCTATATTTATGAGTAGCTCTTACCCTAAAATATCAAATCGCCCTTGTCCCTTGTTCATGATGTTGTCTCTTCTTTCCTTGTGCTTATCTTTCTTGCTTGCTTTGTGATGTTGTGGCGCTCATGTGTTGTCCCTTGTGTATACGAAAACATTACCACGGTTACATCTCTCTATGTCCCACGACCCACAACATCACTTTTTCATTCTTGCTTTTCTCTCCTTAGGATGTCACATGCCTTTTGTGCTTGGCACAGACCATCCTAAGGGGGGGCTATCATATCACTCTAATTTTCAAAAAATTCATTTGGTGGTCAACAAATCTTTTCTTGAAAATCCTTTCAAAATATTTTTCAAAAATTGCATTCCTCAACAAGGACGACTAGGGGAACATTTTTTCCTTCATCTTGGGTTAGTAAAAAAATAATTTGAAAAAATTTCCTCCAAGGAGGGAGTACCTTCTCTTTCTCTCGAAGTTATGACCTCCCCCTTGTGAGGAGGCCTTCTTCCTTTCGAATTCCTTGATGAAGTGAAAATATTTCAAAAGGATTCCTTGATGTTGAATTGATTTACTAAAAATACTCTTGCATTTTCAAACAACATCCCTTGAGTGGACCTCTTTTCTTTTGAATGGTTCTCGAGGTACCCCTTTGAAAGCTTCTCTTTTTATTTTTTGATTGTTTGTGTGACTGTATGTTTTCTTTCCTGTGTGGTTTTTTGTTATCTAACATATTTTGTTTGTGGATTAACATGTTGCTTTACAAGTGCGCCTGTCAAGCTTCTTTCCAATCCAAATTTGTGGAGTCCCCCACACTGGGATTTCTTCAGGAGAGAGTACCTGAGGGCACCTTCTTTGTGGGTTTGAGGACCTATGAAGTTCTTACACCTTGCGATATTTGTCCATCATTGGTCTGCGGGGCTTTGGTGTACTTTGTTTGAACCTCCTTAGGAGAGAGTACCTGTTGAGTTATTTTCCTACCCTGCACTTTTGGGCTCACCAAATTGTTGTCTGCTTCGTTGATGGTTCAAGTATACATTTCTACACTCTTTCGATCTACTTTACCGAACACTCATTGGCACTTATGTTCGCTAAAGTGGGGGAAAAATGTATAGGAGTGAATTTGAACCCCTCTTGTGAATTCCCATTTTATACCCTGCACCTTAGAAAAATCAAATACGACCAAGTAATTCCACATCCTCATTTTGTACCCCATCCACTTGGCGCTTGTTTTTAGTTTTAGTGGGGGAATTTCTGTCACGGACGCACTGGTGGCACGCGGAGGTCTGCGTGATGTGTTGCCATCTTGATGGGATTCTTTCCTTTGGAATCTGCAGAGGCATTACATTCTCCATTGGCGATGAAGCGTAATGCCCTTGCACCTTCTCGTCAACCTTTGAATGGATCTTTCCCTCCCAAACCTTCTTCAAATGGCTTTCTCATTCAATCTATCTCTTTAGCAAACTAATTTCATTGAGTATGGGTTTGTATGATCTTAATCTCATAAGTTCTTAGTGTTTTTAGAATCTATTGTCTTGAATTATGTTTTCATTTGATCACTCATATTTCCCCTATGACATTTTGGCATGATTGGTGGGACCCACATCCCGGATTTAACCTTTTTTGTGAAGTTTTTATTGTCCTGCAGGTTACAAAGATGCATTTGAAGAATATCAATGCTTTTGTATGGAGTAGTGCAAACCTTTTGTCAAAGATTGACACATATGTAGAGATACAATGACACTTTTTTTATATCACGATGCTTTTAACTGATACATTTTCTTTTCTATTTGCAAGAAATTATGACGTGTTTGTTTAAAGAACGATGGTATTGCATAATCCTGACACTTTTGAATATTCAAATATTGATGTATTTATAATATATCAACACTTTTATTTTAACTATCTATGGGAAAATGTTGATGCTTGTGTAAAAGGTCGATGCATCTGTAGAAGGATGGCGCTTTTGATTGACAACTCACAACATTTTTGCAAATATTGGTGCTTCTATTATGACTATCTATTTTTCCATTTGTAGGGAATTTCGACACTTCTATTTAAAGGTCGACACATTTGCAGAAGGTCAACGCATCTAATTGTATAGAAGGATTCAACACATTTGCAAAAGCTTGATGCTTTTGTCAAGTATCAATGCTTTTTTTCTATTAAGGTTTTTAATTTTTTTTTTAGATCTTTCATTTTCCTAACCTTAACATCTGATTGTTTGATTGATCTTACCTATTTTGAGCTAACATTTTGCAACGTGTGGCATTCGATGGAAGAAGACTAAGTGCAAGACTACTAAAATTTTTGTTGTAGGTTTTTTATTATTCTAGTACTCACATTTCATTTTGGTGTACCTAAAATTGACTTGCACATTTCATTTGGTGTACCTAAAATTGAACAATCAACTTTCACACTTCATTTTGTCATACTTAAAAATGAACGATAAAACTTTTATTTTATTTGGTGTGCCTAAAATTGAAAAATCAACTTGCACACCTATATTTGGGCTTAATTAAACAATACAACTCTCATTTTGTTTTTGTGTACCTAAAATTGAACAATACAAATCTCATTTTACTTTGGTGCACTTAAATGGATTCTTTGATGTGTTTGGTAGGTTAATGTGTGCATATGCTCTTTCCTTCCACTTCATGAGATCTTGAAAATCAAAAGAACCATTAACTTGCAATTTATTTTTACACCTAAGGTGTGACTGTCTTTGTATGCTCTCCCCTTGTGACTCCTAAAAATGATCTTGGGGATAAAAAAAGTGTCATTATCATTTATTTCAAGTAGGGGGCCTACTTGGGGATTAATACCTCAAGGTTGACCTCAACCATTTTTTGGGTGGGGCATAAAAAGTGGGGAGAATGAAATTTGTACCCCAAGGCATGGCCAATGTCCTTCAAGCCAAGCCTCATGACCCTCGGTCCACCGAGACATGTATAGGTGTTGAGCAGAAGAGACCCCTCTCAACTCGAGCATAATAGACGAGCTCACTATTCATTGATCCCCCACTACAAAATTGTTTTCTAGTAGCCTTTAATACCTTTTATCCATCATTTTATAGTGGTGTAATGTACAATATCATGCATTAAGTTACTCACCATGTACTTCCCCTTGTTGAGGTGACTAACATTCCTTGATTAGGACTTTTTACTTTTTAAGGTGAGAGGTGTGAAGGTGGTACATGGCCTTCATATACTCTAGCCACCCATTCATTGTGGAGGTATAGCTTTGACAGGTGGGCCTACTATGATTTGATAAACTTGATCTACCACTAAAATAGATTTTTTATCTATGGCATGTATTCATTGTTAAACTACCCGTGATACCAATTAGCATGGTCTTGTTGAAGAAGACACGTGAAAATCTACCAAAAAATCCTTTTGATTCAATCCTATATGATTCTTTGTTGTTTTTATCACTTGTCAGATCAAAAAAACATAAATCATACTTTAAAAATTCAAGAAATTTCAAAACCTTAGATGTTCTTGGGATCAAATTGCAAAAACCCTATCTCTGAGTCAAATCAACGCTTTTTTATTGAGAGGGGTAAACGATTTGACATGGAGCTATGAGCCGATGAGATCACAAATGGAGGACCTCATCCCCAATATAAATTCTCAACAATTACACCCCAATGGGGTTTGAACCTTGATGGAAAGAATAACAAAAAAGCCACTTAACCATCACACCATGCCACTATTAGCATCAAATCAACACTTTTGACTATCATCTTGTACCACTATTTTTGCATCACGATGCATTTTTTTTTACTAAAACAATGCTTATATTTGTAAATCAATTCTTGTGTGCATCTTGACATGTTTTTCTCAGAGAAATCTGTCAGAAAAACCTGCAACACAGTACCTTAATGCATATGACTGTCACAATGCAACACTTTTTCTTATACACTGACACTTTTGTATAATTTCAATGCTTTTGTCAAAAATTAGTGCAACACTTCTTATTTTAGCTTGATGATTTTGACTGTTAATCTAAAACAATAGGACCTTGAAAATTTCTAGATTCCTGATTTTAACCAACAGACAGTAGAAAACCAGAGTCTTATGCAGAATAGAATTGTAGTCATCGTTTTCCTCCAAAATAGTATCCAACAACCTTGTTGATATTCATCCCATACAACTAGTTCATTTTGGATGTGTTTAAACACCTTCTAGTAATCTTCAGATTAAAATCAACCCATCAAAACTAGCAAAACAATCAATAAGAAAAAACCTAAATTTGACGTTGGTCATTTTGATTAGATCTCCTACTTCATCCCCAAGTTTAGCTTTTTGCTTGGAAAACTATCTTCTTTAAAGTATCTAGTTGAATTAGTGTTAAAACTTGGTGAGACGACTTGCTTGGGAGTCTTAGTCTACTCCTAGGTTTGTGACCTCATTATCATTTTCCATCGCTTGGAATCTTTAGTCTAGGACAAGTAATGATTGTCAATCAAACATCTATCACAAGATCTAGTCCAAAAAACTGTCTAAATTGAAGGTTTGATATCTTCCAGTCATCATCTATACATTGGTCCAAAATCACTTAAGGTGTCACTACTAGCCCAATTGGAAGCAACTCAAACATCTAAACAAAACCATCTTCATCCAACTTCACATCTAACATCTCTTAGAGTTACTACAAATTACATGACTACAACAAGATCTCAACATAAGAAAAACATGGAGTCAAACCCTAGTGGTTCTAATGTTCCTACCACTAAGGGTGCTATTGGCACAAGTCTAGGAATGCCTGATTTTGATCCTAAAGGGTATAGTACTCCAACATAACCCAAAACATCTCAAGTTGAAATGGTATACATAGAAGACATCACCAACAAGCCCCAAGAATTTACTCCTGAACAACTATTAGAAATGACACAAGACCCTTCTCTTGTTAGAGCACTTGATGTTATGATACAGGTTGATCCAAATCAATGCATGTTGAAACTTGCACAAGGAGGTGCTAAACTACCCGTAAAATTTGACGTTAATACACTTAGAGAAGAAGAAGCCTTTACACATGTAGCATAAATGAATCATCCACGTGAAAACGAATAGGTTTGGTATATCATGTTATACAACAAATACCAAAACCTCCTTTAGCTAATGTACTGGGTCAACCTACAAAAACTCGACCAGGAATGGATTTGACAAAATTTGAACAACAATATGTAAATCCGTTGTTTCACAATCAAGGTCTAGGCAATCAAACAAACTTAGACTTTCCAAACACAAACATCCCACCAACATATACAAATCAACCGAATTCCAACATTGCAAATCCAAACACGATGAATTATGGGACAAATCCATTTACAACACCACCTTCACAAAATGTACACCCTCAACAATACATCTCACAACAACCATGTCAACAAAACCCCAACAAAAACATCAAAAACAACATCAACAACAACAATCCACACATCAATATATTTCACAAAAAAATCCTACCCCACAACAACAATAAAACGTTTCTTATCAACTGCAACTACTCGCACAACAACAAACATCTCAACAAAATCCCCAACATTCATAATACATCTAATATCAACCACAAAACCCTCAACAAAACATCATTCCTCAACACAATAGGTGTTTTACATAAGTATTTTCATCCTCTTGTAAGAGTTAACTCTATTTTTCTATTTTGATTTCATGTCATTGCTAGAATAGGTTCATTTACTCTAGTTTTTTGCATTAGGTTTTTATGTAGCTTTAGTTAATTTATAAATCTAACATGGTATTAAAATAGATCAATCAATTTCTAAATTGAGAGATTCAAGTGAATAATCACTTTGCATGATTTTTTTCTTAAAACCTAATATATTCTTCTCTTGTATTTTTTCATAGAATGGTTTGATGAGAAAAATAAATCTCCAAGGTTTCATTTTTTGTTTTCTACATTCGAGGTGTGAGCTAATTTTCAATAATTCATACATAATTTTTTGCTACAACAATTATTGCCAAAAAACTCAAGAAATTTAGTCTTCGCTTTTGTTTTACTCGAATTAAAGATTGGAACACTGATCTCTATAAAAAAATTGATTTTACATCATACAAAAGACCTCTATTTTTGAAATATTTTTTAATAACACAGTCAGTACCATTATATCGAAAACCTATCAATCAACTTATCGTATTTACCTAATTTAAGTAAAATTGCAATGAAAGACTATTCTTCCTCCCAAACATAAAACCCAAAGTTGAATAACTTCATTTAAGTAGCACACTTATTTTATTGGTCAAAGAACTCATTAGTTGTATTCCAAGTACATCATTGGTCTTCCTATTTTTTCCGTCACCTCTTAGAAAAAATCTAAAGCCCCATTAAATGAGTAGGGGCGTCAACTTTGTCTTTACCCTATATCTCTAAGTGGACTCCACTCTTGTTTTGGCTTATCCACATTCGATGTAGGAGGAAGTTTCTGAACATCTCATTTCCTTTGACCTCAAATATTTAACGTGCCAATGTCCACTACCATTATGTATGAGAATATTTCCCCTACACGAAAATAAAATGTCTTTACTCCATGGAATTATTCAAGGTAGTATGGTTGGAAGCATACATTGGAGTTATTGAGCGAACAATTTTTTTTAAAATTTAGCAATTTTTTTTTTTGAGTTTGAGGTCTTAGTGATTCGTAATTGAATCTTCTTATTGTTTAGAAGCTTATAATTACACTAATATAATTATCGTGTGTAAGGAGATATACAATATATGCACTTCCAATATCATAAGGTTTTTTAAACAAAATTCTTTTTACAACTGCACATAACTATATACATAAAGTAGAATCAAGATATAAATTTTTGCATTAATCCTTTGAGGAAGTAATATCGATTTCAAATCTAAGTAAATTTTAGTATCATAATAACATATAAATTAAGACTTTTAAGAATAAGAAATAAAAATTAATAGGTAGAAGAAAAAATATGTCAATATATGTGGGGGAAACCCTTTTGGGTAGAGAATCACACACTCTAAAGCACAAAATTAATGTATTAATTTGCAACAAAAACATGTAGCAATACACTTGTAGGCTCAAATGACATGAAGATCTATATATTGCTTCTTTGAAGGAAGCTTGATTGCATAACCTTGCAATAAAAGCTACTTATGCATATCAACCCAATCACTTGAAAAAATAGGCAAACACCAAAAAGCAAACCATAAATGGTTTTGGAAAACCATGAGCTACCCATGAGTCCTCTAGGGTTTCAATTTTATGAGAGTGTGTCCACCATTAAAGCTACTCTCAGAACCTATAGAGAGGTGGCTATTGAAGCAAATATGTGTAACCATTTGTCTCCTTGGCCAATTGTAAGCATTTTGGAGGGTTTTAAATAGTAGGGTATGGAAGGTTTCTTTCTATTTGAAAATTTCCATTTACCACATTTGTTGATGTGATTGTAATAGAGTTTAGATGAGTATCATAGCACTTTAAATCAATGCAAGTTGTTATTTGTATTATTTTGGTCTTTTGTTGCATGTGAATTTTATTAGTTTGGAGCAAGATTAACAAGTAGATGTTGTTACTATTTTTCATATCTTTTTTATTCTTTTAATGGTTGGATATAACTCTATAACTCAATAAGTCACCAGCCTTGAAGACTCAAACCTTCCACATACACTTTAAAATAAAAATTGCTCAAAGGTGGTCATAAGAAGTAGATCAAGATCAATATTTACTATTCATGGTTCAATAACATAAACCAAGGAAAATATTAAGCAAAATGTAATTGTTATATTCTTATATAATCATATTCAATATATCCATAATTTGCTAATATTTATAAAACTCTAAATTAAACTATCATGAGAGCTTATAGCATTGTCATTGTTTACAAACGCTTGTGAAAAGCATCAAATAAGCTTTAAAAGAGGTCTTTGTAGTTATTAGATCTTGACCTAGTGATAGAAATAGGGGTCAAGTATGTAATTTGGGTATAGTTTTTATTTTTCTTAGTTATCCATTTTATTTTATTTGAATGCTTTCTAAGGCATGCCTCTAGGAACACACTCTTAGGTTTAAGCTAAGACAAAAAAAGTAAGAGAGTCTACCCATTTTTGTAGTTATCATTTAACCTTCCTAAATATGTAGATGGGCCTATCTTTAACTTCATTATGAAAAACCCCTGAGATTGTAGGTGAAGAAAATCTCTGGGACTTTGAACCTATTATTTTAAGACCTAACAATTGGTGATATTAGTTTTAGGACCCCCTGTTAGAGACCCATATGCCCCTAGGTGTCTGAGTCTTCCTCTACATGCCAGATCCAATTTGTTATAATAGGTGCACAATCTCCAATACTTCTCAAATCTGCCTGCAATATACTATTTTAGTCTACGTGTTTCTAAAATATTGCATTTGGCATATTAGGTCATATAGTCTAATTAGGTTAGTGAATATAAATCAAGTTCAATCTATTCCAAAGCCTCAAGAATGCAAATCCAAGTCTGATTGACTCACCTTCATGGTTGAAAGTTAGTCTATTCACCTTGTTGATTTTCTCTAATGTTATTGTTGAAAAAGGAAGGTAATTGATCCTAGGTTTTGGAATTAAACTTAAGGACATCCTCCACTTTTCCTTTTCCACCCATAATAGTGGCGATAAATTCCATCATATAAAACTCTCAATAGGAAGTTATCAACTAGATTCATAAATGTTTGCTATCCCTATTAGGGGAGCATATGTAGTTTTGGGTTTGCAATGGATTAAACAATTAGGAACAATAAATTTAAATTTTCAAGGCTTATCCATGAATTTTATGATACATGGGAAAAAGTATGAACTTTTTGGAATAAATCACCACCAAGTGACATCATTAGCTCCCATAGGATGGAGGCCATAATCATGACATGGAATTAATACCAAGAAGCATTATTCATCCCAACAGAAGTTTCTATTTATCCCCTATGCTTATTCTTAACAAAAAAATGATCCATGGAGAATGTTCTCACATTACAAGAAGCTAAAGAAATCACTCATAAAGATAAGTTTCATATTCCTATTGTTAATGAATTGGAAGAAAATAAAATCTATGCAAAACAATCCAAATGTGTCTTTATGGTAAAACAAGTAGAATACTCAAGACATTTGGTGTCACTTAAATGTTTAAATATGAAATCTAAGAAGAGACAATGTTTGGGTCTAATCGAATGCGATATAATATTTGTTCATGTACCTATCATCCTATAAAGAAAAAATTCTTTTGGGGAGGTATTAAAGTGAATATACAAAAAATTGTGATAGAATGCTTGATATGCCAACTAAATAAAAGGGAAATAATAAAGACTCCATGCCTCTTACAAACATTAGGCATTCTAATACAATAATGGGTAGAATTATTAATGGACTTCATTATGGGGCTGCCAAAGACAAATAATATTGATGTAATTTGGATTATTGCAGATAGACTAAATAAGAATGCATATTTTTTTGAACTCTCGTCTATTTTCTACTAATATTATGAAAAAAGTATTCATACAAAATATACAAAAGCTTCATGGAATTTCTAAAATTAGATTACAAAATAGAGCCACCTTAAAAATCATAATCAAGTGGAAGAATTTTCTGATTGAAGATGCAACATGGAATGATGAACAATTCATACAAAAGATATTATAGTTTCTAAGCATTGAGGGAAATTCTTTTTTGAAGGGGAAGGATATTTTATGATCCTAATATAACATATTCCTAAGTATATATTAGATATTCCTAATTATAGTAAGGATAAGCACTTGTGGCATGCTTAACCCTAATATCAATATTAGTTAATACATTAATACCTCTTAATTAGGATGAAGGGGTATGTCCCTACATAGTTTACCATTTAAATAAGGAAGATAACTCTCTCCCATATCATCATATAACCAATTATTGAATCCATATCATATTATTTAATTATTGGAGGTAACCCCCTCAAAGTGGTCTGCTATATTTCTGATTTTTACATTTATTTCAAAAAAATATCATTATATATTGCCAAAAATATAATGGGCTATAGAATTAGGAATTTTACAAATACCTTGGCAAGGTTTTGAGGATCAGGTTGACAAAAGGAAGCATGGAAAACATGGATGAAGGCAATGAAGAACCAATCATTAGATAGTATGAAAGGAGAAACACTTAGGAAATTTGAAAAGTGGACTTCATGCATTGGGGAGGCATTAGAATGAAAATTTAAAGAAGTATTAGAACAATGGAGACACCAAAAACCTGCAGGTATGATAGATCAAAACTTATTTTATTTAGGGGCATAGATTTCAAGGATCGAGGAATCAGGAAACCTTGGAATCAAAAGACAGAGGAAACCTCAATGACCTAATAGACCAATAAACACCTTAGCAACTTTTCAAAGCTCGTATGAGTGAGGAGTTGGGGTCAATAGAGAAGGTATGATAATAGAAAGAACACCAAAACCCCAACGACTTGACAAAACAAACACTTAGTCAATTCAGGATTTTGTAGCTTGGGTTTTTTACTAAGACATGAATGTGGGGGTTAGATATAATATCCAAAGGAATAATACAAAGAATAAGATGACCTATTCAAGTTTTCTTAGATTGTTATCAACAATGGGTCACATACTACTAAGACACAAAGGGGAAGGAACTGAAGAAAATTTTGACATGACAAAATTGAGTCCCAACACCACCAATAGTGACTTGGAAACTACTCCATGAGTTAAAAAATTAGACTATAAGAGCTTTGTCAAGACCTTTCATGGCCTTGAAATAGGGATTACATAATTGCAAGTCATGAATATATAATGAAAAATATATATTGTTAATGGGTCTTTGGTCTATTGTTGAAGTTGAATGGTTCTAAATGAGTCCATTAGGGATCAAGTCATGTTGAATGCAAGGCCTTGATACTTTAAGGAATGAATACCCCTTAGTACTTGGCTCTCAGCTAAAGAGGTTCTAGGCTAAGGATTGTGCTCCCATATTGAATAAGTAAACAATTATATGACTTTGATATAAAACCTCCCAAAAAATTATTATATTAGCAAAATGATTATTTGAATATAAATTAAAATAAATAGTATACATAACAATAAAGTAATGCAACATGTAGTATTTTAATTCTAAAAACACCAACCTCTCATTTTTAGACCTTTTTTTAGAAATTTATTTCTCTTTTCTATATAGTAATTGAATTGGACCAACATATCTTTGAAGAATGGAAGTTTGCATCTTATACCTAATCTTATTATACAAGAATCATTTAAAGGGAAGACCTTTAAATTTTACATTTTGAATCTAGGATCTTCACACAAAAATGTGAATGAAATCACAAATAAGTTTAGAAATATCTTCAATCACACATACTCATACAAAATAATTGTATCATTCCCAATAATTGTATCATTCCCAATTAAGTCTCTAAACTCCTATTAGTAACTTGATCATTTCTATATATTTTTTATAATAGTAAAAATTCTATAAAAAAAAACCCAAAGGGGAATCCTAGCTATAGTTTAAAACCTCAAGATCAAAAAGGGGTTTCCAAATATACACCAATCCTCCAAAAAGCCAAGATCCATTATTCTAGATAAAATATTGATCCTCCACTAACTAAAACTAGACTTGGAAGAAACCCCTTCAAAAAAGGATGGAGAGGGGCCCTCTATATTTCTTGAAATAAATCCAATCCATTGAGTTATCTTTGTAATTTTTAATCTTCTTCCTATAAACCTTCACATAGTGGATCTACTTCCTAAATATTTTACGATCTAATCCTCACTATCTTTTGAGAGAACCAAATTAAACCATAGGCTAGTTTGATCAAGATTTACCTTAAAGAGGGAAAATGTTTCTATATATTCCACCTTACTATAGGGAAAAGGGCTCATAAGCTTTACTTCTTCTATATTTCTAATTTCCTTGATTAATTCTAGCCCCCCACCCTCCCCAAACTTCACCATTGCTATTTCTTAACAAAAAAAAATCAACCTTATCCTTAACAAAAGGAAACTCCATTAGAATACGAGAGAATTTATTTTCTTTTGAGATATGAGACTTGTAGAAATACTCATAATTGTTAAAGGGGTTGGAGGAGATTTTGTAATATAAATAAACCCCCCTTGCCAACACATTTATGTATCTCCATCTAACCCAATCCTTTGGATTGAAGGATTTACTAAATATTTATTAATGAATAAAAGAGGGCTCACATTTTTTCTTCCCACAACTCACATCCAACTCCTTTGTACTTCTCATTAATTCTCTCTCATTTTTCTTTGTAGCTGCCACATCCCTCAAGTTTCAAACATTTTGAAACTATGTTTATTGAAATGATGAATATTCCAATAAGATTATAGTGCTACAACCTTAATGCTTTTGACCATTTCATCTTCCATCTCACTATCGTCATCAACTACTCCATGCCCACTCATCATCTAATTTTTTGTTGTTGAACATTGTAATGATTATTTTGATCAAAATGAGGGTTTGAGTCCCTCTCCCATTATATTAATAACAAAAGATATACAAGACTTGAACTATAACAACTAGGTATTAAGCTTCCTCACTTTATTTACTATGAAGCCCCTACTATATTATTGAAGACCACATATCTACTATTTAGAAAAAAAAGAATAAAAAGAGACACACAACTAAGCTAAAACTAAATTGATAAAAAAATATCAACCATTTGTAGAGGAAGGTCTCGAGAAATACAACTTTATCATCATTTTCCTCAACAACCATAAAGAAAGAGAGACTCATTGATACCTAACACAAGAAACACAATTAGCATTGTCCTTAACTCTTTCCTAATCCAAAATATGAGAGGATGCTACCATTGGATGATAGATATTATTAAAATCAAATGAAGGAGAACATCTAATAGAAAATTCACATAATCCACCAAACTATAAAGATGTTCTACATAATCCGCTTCCACCCCGAATTAATAAAAATTCACCACAAAGACCAAACCCTTAACCTATTTCTTAATGAACAATCAACCTCTAAAATTACATTTAAACCTTCCCTTAATGATTATAAAATTGTGTCATTATGATCATTACCATATATTTAATTGCACTCTTGCCCTTCAAGACACTGAGGACATGGAAGAAAAACATGGAGGCAACCTCCGAATTGACACTTCATCTAAGCAATCCATCCATCGAAAATATCTTTTTGATTGATTATTTAATCTGCCTTGTCTGAATAATGAAAACTATCTCCAGTCACTTATCCAAAATTAGGCCCCAAAAGCCCATTTCCATGAGAGAGAACATGATCTACTTCAAACGGACAAAATGCACCATTTGTCATTACTAAAACCAGCCAAAATCCAACTGTTCAAAGACATAAAATGAAGCAACATGTGTGAAAGCTCCACACCATCTAGCTTAATGTAACATGCTTCTGCTGAAAGGTACTGTCAAGAAAATGATTGTAGGTGAGTCTTAAGTTATTGAAAGGGACTCCAAATCTCAAATATCAGACAACCCATCCCACCATTCACATGATTATCAATAATTACAACATATGGGACGTCAATTCTAAATATGGACAAATATGTATACAATTATCATGCATGTTTCTTTTCATTATACAATTAAGAAGCTAAGCTGGCACTGTAAATAGTTGGATCAACACAGACAGTAACAGAAGGAAGCCAGAAAGAGACAATTTCCTTCCTCTATTTACAATGACAGAGACAAAGAAATTGCGATAAGAAACTAAGTTATTTTAAATACTTATACAATTAACATGCATGAGGAATAATTATAGTGGTAGTGAGAGGTTGTAATGGCATGAGTGTATTCACAAAAAATATTTTATCATAGATATATCAGAATTTAATATAAAAGATTAATTATTCTTTAAAATTGATATTGTTATCAATAATTAATATGTAATTATAGCATTTAAGTATACATATAAGATATTTAAACATTTAAATTATATCTTTTACACTATTTCATGTGTTGATCATGCATGTCTCTATAGTGGCTTTATTTTTAATTTTATTAATGGCATAATGTAATAAATATAAATTAAATATTCAAATATCATATATGTATGTTTAAATATGAGAATTCTATATTATTTGTTTTACTTAGATAGTTACGTGTGGATTCTATATGGAAGTAAAAGTGAAATATATTAGATAGGGAGACAATTGATACATATTAACAATAACTAGGGGTTACAAAAATAAAGTGAACATGTTTGAAGCATAATAATATAGATACAAACCATTGAGAAATGTTATTACTAAGAACCATATAACCTAAAATCACTAAAATCCCAAGTCATTCTCCTCCTCACAAGAAACTAAGAAATTTCATTCTTCTAGCAACCTTCTAATAATTCCATATACACCACTTTTGGCATAATAGAAAGTTGATAAGTGTGACTTATCTAAAAGAAAGTTATAGTAGGTTCCCATTGCTCAACTAAATTGGAGTACTTAAAGACTTTAATTGATGACTCGCCAAAAATCATGAACTTATTTTGTACTAGCAATATTACAAAGTCGATTAGTATTAATCATCTCTAATACAAATTACCAAATCTTGGAAAATATAAAATAAGGTTCTTTTTTTGCCAAGGCATCAATAAAACTCTTTAACTAATCCAAATTAGCAGTAGGATGGGAACTTACTACAACTTTCCTTTCATAGTCTTATTCCATGCTATCCTCAAGCATAATTAGATCATCATTGGGCATCTCTCAACTCAAAACCTCCTAGGTTTCCTTACTAGGAAATCTACCTACCTACTAATTTACTCACAAAATTATTAGTGATTGAGATACATGTGTATCACTCCAACAATTGATAGGTCATTTTCTCTAAGAAATTTTTTTATTAGGTGCAAGTTGAAATAACTAGAATATTAATAGTATCTCTGAAGATATGACATATCCTTTAAAAAAATATTCATTACCATTAAATTATATAAAAATGACTCAACTTGCAAATAGAGAAAACAAGACAATAAAAATATAAAAATGGATGCTATAGGGAAAAGACTAGGAATGGATGCAAATAAATTAATGCATTAGACAAGGACAATGACATGTTAGGAAAATGAAGGTGTCTCAAACTTTGATTTTTCTTAGCATTAATTATTTAATGTGATAATTATCCCATGTTGTCTTGTGAGTTACAACTTGCAGTTTCTATTTTCGAGGAGTCAAGTTGGAAATTTGCATTTACAAGTGGAGTTGTGCATGAAGGCATTTTCTATTTATGTGTTGAGTTTGCATGTAATATAGATGCCTTGGAGTGTTAGAATTGGCTATGGAGAGCCTACCAAGATCAAGAGGCCAAATGGAAAGCACAAAGAGAGAATACCAATATGACAAGAATAAATTGTATTCTTATCAATTATGCAAATATGATTGAACGTTGTGTTTCTAAAGCATGAGAGACCCGTTGGTTATATAGCCAAAGTGAGACATAATATGTCATAAGATTATGACAAGTGTCTTAATCATATGACATGAGACAACTTATCACAACTACCTAGGTCACATGTGCTACATAATTTATTTGATTGACCTAAGTTTATTCAAGTTGCATAATTTACATAATTTATTTGATTGACCTAGTTTATCATCTTTCACTAAGTTTTAGATTCATAATTTATTTGATTGACCTAAGTCAATTCAAGTTGCATAATTTACATAATTGAACCTAGAACTCTATTTTTTTTAAATAAAATTTAGACATGTTTCCCTCTTTTGTAACTAACCTATATATGCTAACTTTAAGCATAAAATGTCTCAATTAGCACATTAGAGTTTTATTTAAGAACTAGACCTAATTCATTTACATGTCATTGACTAAATCTCATTCTTAGTTAGATAGTCATTCAAATATCATCACCAAAGCATCCATACCATATTATTTTATCTCCTTATAATCTATGGAATAGTCTACATGATTACACATTTTCTTCAATATTTTTAAAAATTTATTAAATTAGCATTCCAAGGGCTTGACCAAATAAAGTTTAGTTCTTATGTAAAGAACTTATCAAAGCTGTTCTTATGTTATTGCATGAAAATACTGAAACTTTTCTTCATTTTTGTACAAGAAATTATTGCAGGGTTCTCTTAGTGACAGAAAAATGATGGAAAATGCGTTACTCTGTGGTATATCCTCTATTATGTGACACTTTCAACGTGTTATCTCAGCTTTAGTTATAATAGCTTGAATATGCCTAGGGTGAAACCCCTTATAATGTTGAACACATTTGATGGCCAGTTGACAAAGTAACTAATGCATTTGAAAGAAGAAAAACATTCAACTCTGTAGAAACTCCTTTCATAGCTCGAACAGTCGCTCTTTTCTCTTTGACATCAACAACTACAAATCGAGGTCTTTGGTTCTACTCCTACCACATGATAGCCTTTAAAAATACTGTTGTAACATATTTTTTTATTGCTACTAGATGTAATTTCGAACCTTGATAGAAAAAATTTAGATATTTTGAAAAATGTGACTGCTATCTCAAAGCACTATCTCACCCTCATATGGTGTCCTCTGTATTTCAGTCCTTTCTCACTAAAATTGTATTTATTTGCTTTGTCTGCATCAATACATGATTCTATGGCACATTACGCTTTGTGTGTGTGTATGTATGTATGCTTTTATATATGAATAAGTATATTTCTGTGT